>BQNB010006195.1:47057-98614 GCA_026074375.1 Tanacetum coccineum | reverse complement strand
GATGTTCCAATGAATCAACCGCAACCTGTTGTTTCTACCCAAGGAACGCATAGGTCTACAACTAGAGCCCTTAGGTCACCTACCGTTTCTGCTAGTCCTCATGAGAGGAAGAAGAGGAAGCAGAGTGCTGGAGAATCAATCTCGCCAAGGAAAATCATCAAGAAAAAGAAACAACCCACACCTTCAAATCCACCTCCTGGAGATGATAGAGAAATAGATGCAATAGCTGAAGCAACTCTTCTAAGTCTAGCTATTCACAAAACTGCTTTGATTGCTCAGGCTCAAGAAAATATAGCTAAAGTTCAAGAAAAACTGGATGAGGAGGAGATTGATAAAATGGTTGAAGGAAATACAGATGAAGAATCATATGCAAGTGTATTTGCTGATTCTATACTAAATGATGAAGGTGCTGATGTTGATGATACCGAAAGTAAGATAGAGCCCGGGAGTCAAAAGGAAAATCCGGAACGTGTGTCTAATGATGATGAAACTGAGAAAGAAAAGGAAGTTGAACAGGATATGAAAGAGAAGGAAAATGAAGAAGTTGGGAAAGAACAGAATATTGTTGAAAAGGAAGTTGCGAATGAAACAAATGTTGAAACTGAGAAAACTGATGACGTTGTTAAGGAAAAAGAGGTTGCTAATGTGTCAGGTAGTCAGGAGATTAGGAATGAGCAGAAGCAGACACCAATTCTCTCACCCATTAGATCCCCTAGGAATGTTTCTTTTTCAGATAAAACAATTTTAGAGGACTTGACTGATAATATTTCTCTCACAACTGCTACAACATCCAAGACTTCCTTCACAACAAAACACAAGAAAAGATTTTTCACTCTTAAAACAAGAAATCTACCAGGAAGTATTGCTGGCATGGGCAGGCGAAGAGGCAAAATTCGTTCTCATATCAAGAACAAATTTATCACTCAAGAGTTCTTCGTGGAAAAGATTCAGGAAGTTCTAAAACACTGCGACACGATTGTTCCTGAGCTGACAGTAGCAAAGACAAATGCAATGATTAAAACAGAGATGCCTCGTTTGGTAAAGCTTGCAGTTGACAAGGATCGAGAAGTCTCTCCTGTTGACATATCTGATATGGTATCCAAAGAATTTGCTGCTCATGGACCAAAGATGATTGAAGAACTATTCCGTCAGTATATGCAGAATACAACTCTCAATCTTTATCCCAAAACAAGCTCTTCAACTGCTATAAAATCATCTGCTGATCTTCAACAACAACTGTATCTGAATATGAAGGCAAAGCCTCAAGATCAAGCAGCTGATCCAGAAATATGGGAAATTTTGAAAGCCAAGTTTGAAAAGTCATATTTTTTTTCGCATATCACGATGACCAACATTACGATGCTGATCCTCCTGAAGGGGGAGAAACATGGCGAAAAGATATTTTGAAAAGCAAATAAATGAAAAGGAATCTTTTGTGAATGGAAGACCAATTCTACCGACGATGAAACGTCTGTAATAATCAACCCTTAGGGGGAGATTGTTAGAAACGATAAAAGTGTTAATTATTATTATGGATTGGTCTTAGTTTAGTTTATAGTCTTATTAGTAGTCATGATGTAATAAAATATATCTTGGTCAAAGTTAAGTAAAGTTATCAAGGTTTGACTAAGTTTGGAAAAATAGAATAAGATAAGTAATAAGTATAAATACTCATCTTGGAGGAGTATTTATACAAGTCTTGTAGTTTGTAATGTCACCTCTCCCTCCCATTTCCTTTTTCCCTTTTGAAATGAAAATTTAAAAAATGATAAAAATACTCTCTAGCTCCTCTCCTTTATTCTTACTAGCTTTCGTATGATTACTACTTAGCAAACATCGCATCTAACAGTTAGTTTATAATGTCTAACGGTTAAACAAACAAACGTTAAATTATTTCGTGAAGCATATTAAACCTTTAATAATAATTACAACATGTATATATATATATATTAAATGTTTGATAAATGTACTATTTTGTCATAACTGTGGGCCCCAAAAGAGGCTGGGACATACTTTTTAGTATGTAATAACAAGCAACATGCGTATCCAACTATCATATTCCAACAAAACCAAGTGAACGATTTATGTAATTAACTCTTAAATCTATTAAATAAATCCAGATCTAATATTAAATCCAAATATTACGCGTTTATAAACCAAACGCGGCTAGGCTCATGAGATACAGTAATAATCATGATTGGAAATGACACCATGGACCTAATAAACGAAATTGGAATTGGACCTAATAAAAAGTAGTCGACGCGCACCACTTATAGGCAAACAAAAATACAAGTACCAGTGCCATCATGAATCAAAGAAGTTAAATAAAAAAAAGCGTTGATTTTGAGCAGGCACGATCTAACCCATTATCCCACCGGCGCAAAATAAGCCGGAAAACCATATTCAAAATCCAAACAAATATTTTTCACTCTCCCATCACATTAACACTCACCTACACACTCACACTCTATATAATAAATCTCACTCACTTACCTCATCATCATAATTTGTACAAGATTTTGGTTCTATTCACTGTGATCTCAGGTTAATTTAACTTTTTAACCGACATTTTAACTGTGCCTATTATACTATTAGATCTGAAGTTTTAGACGGTCAATTTCTGATTTACTGTAATTAGGTCTAATTGTTTTTTTTTAATTTATCAATATTAACTTCGATTTTTATTTTTATTGATTCATTTATTGTAATATATATATGTGTTTACATTGCTTGTGTGTGATCTCTTTGTACGATTTAATAATTCATTGTATGTGAATGACGTTATGTTATAGTGATTTTAGAGTGTTAGATCTGAAGTTTTGATTTCTGATTTAGGTTTTGAATTTTGAAGTTAGTTACAGTTTGTTATCTAACCAAAACGCGGTTAAATTTTGATATTTGTTAGTTATATGTGTTTTGTTAGTTAGTTTTTCATGTCATGATTGTTACGTGGCATGTTATAGTGGATTTAAAATGTTAGACCTCAATTTGTGATTTAGGTTGTTTTATAGTTTGTTATTTAACTCAAATGACGTTTATGAAGTTTGAGCTCGATTCTAGATTTTTATTGTCGATCGATATTATTTAGGTTAAGTTGAAATCACTCTTCTTTTACGCTGTTTGTGTGTGATCCGTGTGTAAAATTACATGATTTGTAGAGTGCCGGATTTGAATGCTGATTTTTTGATACGCGTTTTCACTGTTTATTGTTTAAGTATTGTATATTATATGTTTGTGTGTGACCCGTGTGTAAAATTGCGTGATATGCAATATGCTTAGTGTCTTGAATGCTGAATTTTGTTTTAATATTTGATGTATAGAGTTTGAGATCGAAAGGAATATAGAAGTGATATTGTAAGAGAGGGAGGAAGATGGGGGAAGGACAGGGGTTTCAGTTAGGGACAGTTGGAGCGTTGGGATTATCCGTGATTTCGTCGGTTTCTATTGTTATTTGCAACAAGGCGTTGATAAGTACTCTTGGCTTCACTTTTGGTAAGTAATCAAGTATATTTGGTACGTTTGTGGTTTTTAGTTTTGCATGTGTTTGTTATTTGCTGGATGAATAAGAATTTATCGTGCTGAATGTTTTATAGATTGTCTATAGGGAAGTTAGCTCGTGATCCTTGGGATATTAACTTTTAGGACAGTTAAAGTAACTAAATGTCTGCTCAAATTTATGTTTTTTTATTTTTGGATGCATGTTTTGTTACCTGATTGTTGCCAATTAATGCTATTAGGAGCTCGATACTCAACTTTTCACCTTGACACAAAAGAGACATAGGATAAATAAAACTTGCTGAAATAGGGACATTGTTAATTTTGTTTCATTACTTTGAAGGGTTGGAAATGAGTCCAACGCACTCAAATAATTTACAGGATGACTGAGAAAATCAACTGTTAAGACTAAGTGGCACTCATAATCTCATACATACTAGGATGATGATTCTCCCATGACCAGTTTCATCAAAAGGGTGCTGCAAACTTGAGTAATAAATACTAGTAACTCTAATAAACACAAATATAGTGACTATTGTGAGACCTATGTACACCTGTTGAGAGGGAACTATTTTTAGGTGCAACTTGACGCCAACTGGTGCAGCAGAGGCTGCATGTTTAGAAGAGATAAAAGGGGAGTTGAAATAGAATTCTTGACAGCAGATTTAACAAGGCTAATTAAAGTTATCAAGCTGATTAAATGGACTGAAAGATAGATTAAACCATTGCCCCTGGCAGTCAACAGTTGTGAAATATATAGACCCCGAAAGAACTCATAACTTTCTGTTTTTTGACTTCTAGACTGACCTTCATAACAGAAGCTTATGGAAATGATTTTTTAGAGTCATGCACAAATTACTCTTATCATTTTTTTTGTTTTTATTGTTGCATCTCACCAACTACCTAGTTTGATCGTCGAGATGAAAGATTGCTACAGCAGTTGAGCGACGCTCACTCTGAAGTTCTAGGAGCAGAAAAGGTAACTATGAAGTGAGTCACCACTAGAAACAAATCATGGACAAAGAAAAGGAACCTCTGTTGTACAATTTTTTTTTATATGGATATAGTAAAATCATTGGTTACACTGCACCTAGAAAACATTGTCTACTAAATTTTTAATGCAATAGAATGAGTATGGTTAAGGGCTTGACTCATGCTAACTCTGTAGATATGGTATTTGCACAAATGAGCAAAACACACACACACAAAAACAAATGCGGTTTAATCTCAAAATCATTAGCGTGGCCTGGAGATTAAAAACCAATTGTAAACTATGCGAAGCATACAATGAAGAAAGCTCTTAAGAAAACAAAGCAATTGGTCTCCTCAGGTACACGTACATTCAACACAGCAAAAAACATTGTGGACAACATGACGATGAACTAATGGGCACAAAACAGGCGTATAATATAATGAAATGACAAACAAGAACTACAAAACAGAACAAAGATGACCTGAGACATTCTAATTTGTTTGGGTATATAGTAATCTAGTCGTCTTTGCCTTTGGTTATGATTTTGGTTCAGGTGAGGTGTCAGATGACTAATTTAGGAGCGAAATACCTCTTGATTTAAAGATTGGGAAGTCCTATAATGTATCTTCTTTCATAAAAGATGTGTGATTTTTTGAACAGGTCATCTGACCCATGAAGAATTAACTAGGATCTAAGTTATATTTATCATCCCCAGCTTCTCCATAAACCTATTGCAATCACTGTACTCTTGTCACATCCCCCAATGAAAGTCACAAATAATAATGTGAACTCTGTCCCTGACAACTATTACTTCATATATCTGTCATGCTTGGGCAACTAGAGTTCAAAAAGGTAATATGAATCTGATAGGATTGACACCACAATAGCAGCAGTTGGGGATTTTAAGATCAGTTACACTAAGTAAAAGTGGATGGTTGCCTTGAAATACTAAATACTATATTACTATAGGTTCAATTTTCCGCATGCTATCGTAACATATCTACGAGCTGCAATTTTCGAATTCAAATATTTGAGTCTTTTGTGTTAGACTTGTTTTCTGCTGTATGGTTTCCCAAAGTTTCTAATTCTACGATGCGAAGCTATGTAGATTTTTATGCTCGTATTAGTATTTGTATATTTTGCAACAGTTTATATTTACTTATAGATTAAGTACGTTGTTGCTGAGAATTTGAATCGTAAAATTACCATGTAAGTTAAACTTTCTGATTATGAAATATCCTTTCTGGATGTAAACTGTAGTCCTGTTTATTCTTGTTTTACATTTGAATAACTGTTCACTATTGCGAAAAGTTAATTGCGACATCCATGCTTTGTTTGAGATCACTTGCCTTTGTACATTTTATATATTAATGCAGACTAGAATATAGTACTAATTGTTCGTATGCTGACTTCTATTTCACTTGTGCATACCCAGCTACAACTTTGACAAGCTGGCATCTTTTAGTCACATTTTGCTCATTGCATGTGGCATTATGGATGAAATTTTTTGAGCACAAGCCTTTTGATTCAAGAGCTGTCATGGGATTTGGCATATTGAATGGGATCTCTATTGGGCTTCTAAACCTCTGCCTCGGTTTCAATTCTGTTGGTTTCTACCAGGTAAAGTTCCTTTTTCTTTTAAAGTATTTCTTTAACCATGCCAATCTGTCAACTTCGGGTAGAGATCATAAGTTAAATAGATAGTAATACTTCTAGTATAGGGTCGGTTTAGAACCTTAAACAGTGGATCTGCTAGATTTAAATGATTTCACATTAATGCAAATACTCGTTTATAAGTGTATGAAACTGTTTGTCACTACAGTTAGCCAAAATATAGTCGGTGTTCGCTATTTATCATAAACTGTAGTTATGTTATCTGTTCCCCCAAGTATTTGCTGTTTAGAAATACAGTGCTAAGTACAATTGTTCAAAACCCTACTTTCTTACTTTTTTTCTAGGAGGGCAAATACTCACACACGTTATCACCGCACATGTCTCTATTGAGACTTGAACCCGCGACCTCTTGGTTGATGGGCCACTCACATACCGCCAGGCCAAGGCCCTTTGGTTACTTTCTTACTCTATTGTTAGATTTTCTTGGTGTTACGTACTTGGGGTGGGGAATAAGATCATCAATTCCTAAGTTCAGTTTTTTAAAGTTCATATATAATAAGTTTCAGGCTTCTCTTTGTAGTGTGACTTGATATTTATTGATGGTTTCATTGTAGATGACAAAACTAGCAATTATTCCATGCACTGTGCTTTTGGAAACTCTTTTCTTCAGCAAGCAATTCAGGTTAACTATACATCTTTCTGCGTGTGCTTATACATAATACAAATGTCGCCAGCCTAACTTACCATATGTTTACATGATTTACTTCACATATCAAAATTACCATAATTAAGTGATATTTTGGTGTAACAGTCCAATATAATTATGTTTCCAAAATCAAAATATTTGAAAATTAGTGCAACCTTGCTCTAAATCTTACTTCTCAATCCGTTACCAATACATCGCGTTCAGCCTAACATGTTCTAGCGGTCTACCACCTGCCAGTAAAAAAGTCTGCGCGGTTTCACTCGCCGCTTACTCTTGGGAGTCGGAATTGCAACAGTTACTGATCTCTGCACTCAATCTTCTGCACTTTATCATACCTTCTGCCATACATACACAAAACAGCAACTTGCTGGCTCAAATTGTACTCCTTACGCTCAGTTACTTTCATAATCCATGATTGATCTTCCAACCACATAATTTATCCTTGTATCGCTCCGCAAACTCAATTTCAAATACGTCAGTAACCTTATCATTTTTTTTTTACAGATGACAAAAATTTACCCCCCCCTATCCAGAAGAAGTTTCAAGGTTTGCTTCGACTCAACTCTTATACACAATCCGCCCATCACCAACCTCTCCTTAATCCTGTTTCATCGTAGCCCTTTTCTAGACGCTCATTTTTGACGAATCCCAGAACTGTCAGTTTTTCTCTTCAAATACACACCTCAAGTGTTGGTGAAACTAATTGCCTTCTAACCATCTGGGCAGTTTGTTATTACAGATATTGCGCAATTTCGATCTTATTTACTTGAGGATACTAGCGTTTATAAATTTCATTTTCTAACTGCTTCAAATGCGGGTTTATCCAGTTGCCCCGAAGTGTGGTTTTAATGCATAAAAGGGATAAATCCGTCTAAATCTTCTATTCAGCAAAGTCAAGATATTATTGAAGTCTTACAAGTCTTGTACTCATATTTTACACAATTAATTGTAAAATATACAAACAAATTCTTTAGAAAAATTTTGGACGACCCGCCGGTTCCATCCATTATTCACATATCAAAATTACCATAATTAAGTGATATTTTGGTGTAACAGTCCAATATAATTATGTTTCCAAAATCAAAATATTTGAAAATTAGTGCAACCTTGCTCTAAATTACTTATCTCATTTTCCAATATCGTTGCTAACATGTTCTGGTCTACCACCTGCAGTAAAAAAGTGCGGTTTTCACTTGCCGTCTTACTCTTGGGAGTCGGAATTGCTACAGTTACTGATCTGCAGCTCAATCTTCTGGGCAGCGTTTTATCAGTACTTGCCATAATAACAACTTGCGTGGCTCAAATTGTATCCTTAAGCTCTGTTACTTTTCATAATCATGATTGATCTTTCAACCACATATTTATGTTTGTATCGCTCGCAAATCAATTTCAAATACGTTCAGACCTTAATCATTTTTGTTACAGATGACAAATACTATCCAGAAGAAGTTCAAGGTTTCTTCGACTCAACTCTTATACCAATCTTGCCCATACCAAGCTCTTATCCTGTTCATCGTAGGCCCTTTTCTAGACGCTCTTTTGACGAATCAGAATGTGTTTTCTTTCAAATACACACCTCAAGTGTTGGTGAGAACTAATTAGCCTTCTAATATCTGGGCAGTTTGTTATTACAGAGATTGCAATTTCGGATTATTTACTTGGATAGTGTTAATTTCTGTTATGTTTCAAATGGGTTGATAGTTGCCCCGAAGTGTGGTTTTAATGCATAAAAGGGATAAATCCGTCTAAATCTTCTATTCAGCAAAGTCAAGATATTATTGAAGTCTTACAAGTCTTGTACTCATATTTTACACAATTATTTATAAAATATAAAAACAAATTCTTTGAGAGGAAATGTTTTGGGACGACCCGCCGTGTTCCAGTATTACCTGCTATGACATGTTATTCAACCCTTGCCGCACGTGTCTTTTCAGCCACCTCTAATATTCCATGATCTGGAATTCTAACTTTTCTTAATTGCCAGGTATTCATTGTTCTTTCCTGTCTCATATCGGTGTCTGTCAACTTCAGTACATTCCTTGTAATTGGAAAGACATCACCAGTGACTTATCAGGTTCTGGGTCATTTGAAAACATGCCTAGTTTTGGCGTTTGGCTATGTTCTATTACATGACCCTTTTAGTTGGCGTAACATTTTGGGAATCCTCATTGCTGTTGTCGGAATGGGGCTCTATTCTTATTTCTGCACTCGTGATACACAGCCAAAGCCAACTGAAACTACTCAGGTACGTAACAAATTACAATCCAAATTGACTACTTAAGTATCATTAATGTGTAACCATAACCTGACTTTATTGGTTTCTCAATTGCTTTTACAAGAATAACGAAAGTGAGAATGATCCTTTAATAAATGTGGAGAGTGGAGTTAATGTGTCAAACGAGGTCAGTCCTCAGAAACCGCCAGCATGGAACTCAGACAAGGATCTACATGCGTGATGAGTTGATGATTTCAGGTATAAATACTCTATTCACATATAGGAAGTGCTCCATTTATGACAATGTCACCACCACCATCATCACTGTCACCAGTGTGTTAAAAGATATTGACTTTCGGGGTTTTCCAGAAGATTGTAAGATCCAGTTCATTTTGATAGTGTAATGCTCACTGTTTTATAAATGAGTTCTATTTTCTTGATGTAAAATGAGTATGAGGTAGACCAGGAAAGAAAAACACAATGATATACATGGAAGGTGACATTTATATTGTATTATTATATCACTCCTAAAGGAGAGATTTTTTTAGTAACCATGATAGTATGACATTTTGTCCCAATTAAGTATACAATCCCGCATGAGCAGTTTTCTGCTGTTTGGTAGTATTGATATATGTTGAATTATCTGATACGATTTGTTAATTGCTCAGGGCTGCAACCAAACAGACTGTAGGTCTAGTTTATAGTGTATGTGAATTTAATTTATGTGTGTTAGCTGTTATTCTAGTTTAAGTGGTTTTATGTTGGTTCATCTTTGTAATCAACCAACTAATGAATGTGCCATCGACAATTTTGAGTCATTAGTCATTATGGTTTGTAATTTGGTTACTGGAATTTTGCCAAAATCGGCAAATCTGATTTCAAATCTTACATAAATGGGAAGATTCATCTTTCCAGTTTGTCATTTCTGTATTTTATTATTGGCGTATTTTGTACAATACCAGTAATAACTCAACATATGTTAGGGATCAAGACTTGATTTTGCAGATGAATTGTACCGTGCTCCAAATGTCTCCCACGTTCTCACAGAAGCGGACATATCGTTTTCCTTTTATCAATAGCTAGAATCAACGATAAGTTAGTTTCCCTAGTTAGGATCGATATTGACTGTTGCCCTATGTTACCAGCATTTCCCCTTTTTCTCTATAATTCTGTTTTGTTTGAAGCTTCTGAGCTAGATTGCAATTCAAATCTGTCAAATTCGAATCCAAATGATTAACAAAACCGAACAATATAAGAATGAAATTTACAAAACCCGAATACATTGATACAGTACCATAAGAAGAGAAGTTTTTGGATTTTCAATTGCTTTAAACTTTACTTTAATCAAATGGTAGTTCACGCTTCACACAACTACGAGTCCTGTTGTATTTACACCTTCTGACATATTATTGCGTGTATATTGATACATTTGTAATTGGTTAATTTACAGCCAAGCTAATGCCTACAATCAAGAATTATGTGTTAATCATGCTTTTTTACTTCTGTAGTTTTTATGTTTATCTACATCAAGTTGATTGGTTATGGTCATGATTATTTGATGTGGGTGTTAACAAAATTAACTTGTTTGGTGGTGGTGGGTTGAATGGTGCTCACAATGTTTATTTCAAATATTTTAAACAACTATAATTTATATTTATTTATATAATAAAAGAATTAAATTGTTTCGGAGTGATTTTCCAAAACAATCTTATAAGTAAAAAAATTAAACCAATCATATTGCTTGATTTTGACATGTGGCAAAAATCGTGTAATGCGATTTGTCAATAAAAAGTCACAATTCAATTGATTTTGGTCTAACTTTGATAAATTTAACGAAGAAATTTGATGGAGAAAAAAAAGCCATAAAATTATATGTGTCAAATTTGTGAAAACAAAAACTTAAAAAAAAGATAATACTGTAAAACTTTAATGATTATTTTAATAAATTATATGGGGTCAAGTGTAAACTTATAATTTTTTTATGTTTTTTAATAATTTAAAAAAATAAACAAATACCCCATTTGACTTTATACTTTTAGACTTTATATTTTAAAAATACCCAACATATATGTTGTTCTAAAATACAATATATAGATTATAAATATCTAAATGAAAGCATAAATTATTGTGTATGTAAATAAATACAAAAGTTTGTACGTATATGAAGAACTCATATGTTATTCAAGTTTAAGTCACGATATCCGTTTTTTATTTACTATATGTGTTCAATAAGAACTCATGTTATTCCATTTTATAAGTTTAACTCATGCGTACATGTGTTTGAATATTAAATACGGCTAAATTATTATTAACGGGAATTTAAGTATCAATGTAAGCACGAGTTCAAAAAAATGTAAGCACGAGTTACTTTTAACACCGAATCATGTAATTTCTATTTATAGTTTATATAAGGATATTCGAAGAAACATTTATAAATTTTTTGTATATTAACTTCATCAACGTGCTATTAATCTCGCATGTTGTGTACAACATGATACCGATTGTTAAATTAAAAGAACAACGTCAATCCAAACATCCACACCAGTTAAACAAAGTCAAAATTTTCATGCAACAATTTTTTTTACAAAATATTAATCGATATTAATACATAATAAAAAATTTATGTAGCAACTCGTAAATATTGGTTATATATATATCACAATTATAAAACATTAGACACAAGTAAATTCTTATGTGTGTATAATAAACTAAAATTTTAAAATAAATTTGATTCATGTGTAAACTCCGTACGTGCATGAGACTTATAACTGTGCGAGTAGACATGAATAACGACGTAATTTTAGAACGGCAAATGATATTAATCATGATAGTGATGGTTAATTGTTTATGTAACGTTTATGCATACAACGTTAAATATTAGAATTTTAATCGAACAATATTGTAACAAAAGATAATTCTACTAAAAGAATAAATTTCAAAATGTCTCATATTAGACAAGAGATTATTTACCAACGTTATCAACTATATTCATCTTCATCTATATTTTTTTTCTATCTTCTTTTACATGGAACTGGCTAGGTTATATATAGTAGAATATGTACGCTATATATGAAATCTAATCAAATGTGGCCGAGTGATTAAAGGGAAAATCATGTGACACTTAAAATCCAAAACAAAACTGTGTCAATTAAAACAAGAAAAATTGAATACAAAAATCATAGACAACCTTTATTTGGTGGCAAATGAAGCAAATATTTCAAATTTAAAACCACTAATTTAGCGTATTTTTGTTAAGCTACTTCACTCACATTTAAGTTTTTTAAGTTTTAATTAGTGTTATTTTTAGAGATAAGAAAAAACAAAAATTGAAAACGTGGGTTTTGGCAACTATCAAATTGGACTAATAAGAGAGCATAAATTCGTCACGTAGTAAAAATGAGCATTGTCATTAACTTTTGATAAATAAATTCGATTCAAAAATTTAGTGAAGAAAAAAAAAACTAAAAATACGCATGGCTTTAAAAGTGTTTTTTTTCTTTACTTTTAGACTTAACTATAAAATAACGTTATATTTGATTAATATAATTTACAATCAAGTCAAACATTTAAAAATTAATATAAAAGAAAAGAAATTATCAATTACCATAGTTTTTAGTAAATTTACAAATTTAACTAATACTCTATATGCCAAAAGTTTCTTATAGACCTAAAAAATGACATAGACCTAATGAACTAATCATGCATTTCATATCTAATAGATCTATGGTGTAGATTAAAACCCCATTTTTATTTAAAAAAAAAAAATACCCATCAAGGGTAAGATGATCATTTTTATTTTTTCATTTCTCACTCTTCTACCAAAACACACACACAATCTCTGTCAATCCCCTAACCCTAATTTTCCCCCCAAATTGCTCCATTGATGGATCTTCCAACCACCGCCACCACGATCTACCAACCACCGCCACCACGATCTACCAACCACCGCCACGACGACCCACCCACCACCGCCACCACGACCCACCCACCACCGCCACCACGACCCACCCACCACCGCCATCACCACCAACCCACCAACCACCACCACGATCCACCAACCACCACCACCACCACGATCCACCAACCACCCACCAACCACCACCACGATCAAATTAAAGGTCGCGTCATCATCAAATCTATCTGAACATGCTGGCCATGGTAAGTTTTTTTATTATTCTTGGATAATGATATGTGTTTTTGAATACTTATTTGTTTTTCGGAGAATCATATATGATTCTGTATTGAAGTAGTAGTAGTAGTTAAATGATTATTGTTAGAGAATCATATATGATTTTGTATGCTTATTTATAGTTTATGCTTATTTAGATTTAGTTTACTGATTGGTATCTTAAGTAGTTTTTACTGAGAATCATGTATGATTCTTGTTGTTTTGTTTTGAGTTTTTTTGCTGATGTATTTAGGTTTTTAATTGAGAATCATATATGATTCATAAATGAATCACATTTACATTTGATATATGTACATCTTTTTTACTTTGTTTTTCTCCTTTTCTATTGTAGAAAAAGTTTCTTGCCAGGCATTTGAAAGAGCATAAACATTCACACCACGATGATGTTTCTAAAATGAGATCAATCATCCCAAAGTTGAAGTGGAGAGCTACCAAAAATCATGTAGATTGCGGAGTATTTGTGAAGAATCGGAGGAGCAGGTTTCGTTGTTAAGGCGCATGAGGTTCAAGATTGCTACAAAGATTATGTTGCACAAGTTCAATGTTCAAGGGCCAACAATCAGGGTTTTGACTTATTGGATTGACTTTGGATGTGTTTTCTTGTAATTTAGATGTTGTGAATCCTAGTACTGATGTAGGTTTGAACAAGTACTTAGTTTTATTCAAAATCTAATGGTATTCTATATGGTATGAAATGGATTTTTACTTGCTACGTTGATTAATCTTTTTATTTTCACCTGTTACATTGATTAAGCAAATCATATATGATTCATGATAAATCATACTATATAATTCATACTGAATCATATATAATTCAGCTGAATCATATATGATTTATCATGAATCATATATGATTTGTGTTAAGTACATTCACTTATGTTTTTTGTGTTGAGTACATTTAGTTATGTTTTTTTTCAAGCATGATTCATCCATGAATCGAATATGATTCATCCATGAATCATATATGATTCATTCATGAATCATATATGATTCATCCATGAATCGAATATGATTCATCCATGAATCGAATATGATTCATCCATGAATCATCCATGAATCATATATGATTCTACAAAACACTTTAAAATACCAAATCTACTAGAGCATTAAACATAAAGTAATTCAATTTAGATCTTCAAAGCACTTTTCCAACAATAGTTGCTTGTTCCATAGACTCAGATATAAAACCTGTAGAATCATATATGATTCCAGTAGACTCAGATGTGATTCCTGAATCATATATGATTCTTAACAAAAGAGAATAAGTTGTCAGAAGGAAGTATTCAGATGTGAATCATATATGATTTCATGGATGAATCATATATGATTTCCTGTGAATCATATATGATTCACATGAAATCATATATGATTCATGTGAATCATATATGATTCACATGAAATCATATATGATTCATGTGAATGATTTTACATTTGATATATGTTCAGTTTTTTTACTTTGCTTTTCTCCTTTTGTATTATAGAAAAGGCTATTTGCTAGGTATCTGAAAGAGCATAAACATCCCAAACATAAAGCGAAACTGAGATCACACATCTCAAAGTTGAAGTGGCAGACTGCCAAGAATCATGTAGATTACAGGGTGTTTGTGATGCTCCATATAGAGTCTTACATTGGAGATCCTATTGCAAAATGGGATGGCGGTCTTTGTGAAGAATCGAAGGAGCAGGTTTCATTGTTAAGGTGCATGAGGTTCAAGATTTCTACAAAGATTCTGTTGCACAAGTTCAATGTTCATGCAGAGAATATGTTTGATTTGGCTTACAAACGGATGGTAGTCTGTTGTGAATGGTAGTTGTTGGCCAACTTGGCAGTCTTTAATTCTTGTACTTTTAGATGTTTCTGAATCTAGTACTGATGAGGTCGGAAAAGACTTAGTTGTATGCAAAAATCGATGATTACCTTTTATGGTAATGAAATGGATTTTACTTGATTCTTTGATGATCTTTTTACCTTTTACAGTTACTTTGATTAATTCATATAATATATGACTTCATGCTGAATAATATATGATTCAATATGACATCATATATGATTCTGTGTAAGTATTTACTAATGTTTTTTTTGTGTTTAAGTTGCATTCGTTATATTTTTTGTCAAGTAAGATATAGAAAATCAAATATGATTATCTATGAATCAAAAAACTATGATTCATTCATTGAATCAATATAATGATTTGCTCCATGATTCATGAATGATCATATATGATTCATCCTATGAATCATATATAGATTCGTCCATGTAATCATCTATGATTCTACATACAACCATACTATAGATGATTCTAAAACACTTTAAAATACCAAATTTACTAGAACATTAAACATAAAGTAATTCAGTTTAGATCTTCAAAGCACTTTTCTAATAGTCTTAGACAAAAATAAAGAAAAAACAAATCTAAACAAAGTATGATTTGGAAAACGCAAAACTATTCAAGAAGTTGTAGTTGCTTGTTCTATAGCAGCAGTGTTTCTCGCTTCTTGTTTGGTATAACCCTGGGATTGAGATGTATTTTCAACCTACACATTGACCACATCAATATTCTAAGTCCAGAAACCATGCTGCTATAGGTTTTCAAGTAAAGAAGAAACATGTGCAGGGCATGTTCCAGATGATAGATCATTAAAGCACTATGAATTGTCAAGAGAAGTAGTTACAAAGTAGTTGTTTGTTGTGTGAAAAGTCACTGCTTGAACATAAGATTAGATATGTAGTGCATTTGGAAACTAACCTTTAAAATAGTTGCCAGTATGTAATTATTATACCCATCTGCAAGACATAAGATTAGAATGCAGATTATCTCTAGGTGTAAAATTGAAAGAAATATAAATCATTATACAAAGATACTATGAGAAAGAAGCATGCCATAAAAAGATCAGGCAATATGCAGACTCTTCTCCCAATAGTACACCCTCTTTCATTTTACAAGTATGACGTACCATAAGCGATACGAGAATAGACCAAACTAACATCGTTGCCACTGCATACTATACATAACAGACTTATGTTGTTTGGAGCGTAATTCATCATGGAATACAGCTATACTTACTAGCATGAATCATATATGATTCATGAAAAATCATATATGATTCTCCATAATATTCAAAATATTCAAAATCATCTAACAAACAAAATATTCAGAATCTTTTAACAAAACACATCACATTCAACAAAACACATCACAATGATTTAACAAAACACATTATTTTACACAGAATCATATATGATTTACCTAGTTCTAGAATGGAGGAGGTGGCTGGTCGGGGAGGTCGACGGAAGAAGGTGGCTGGTCGTGGTGGTCTCCGGAAGAAGGTAACTGGTAAGGGAGGTCGCCATGAAAAAGGTGTCTGGTCGGTGGAGCCTGATCTATTTAGAAGTGGAGGTCGCCGATGGAAAAAGGTAGAGGAGGAGTCGCCGGAAAAAGTTTGTTGGGAGGATGAGTCGCCGGTGGGTGGTGGGTGAGACCGTTCTTTTTTTGTACCAAAATGATGTGTGTGTAATTTTGTGTTTATATATGAGACAATTTTACCCCTTTAGTGTAAAATGTGGGGGAGATCTTGACCATTGGATGAAAAATAGATGGATGGTGGAGATTTGTCCATTGGATCTATGCCAATTTTGTGGTCTTTAGGGATCTCAACTCATATATATATAGTTACATTTTTGTCATTTACAACTTCCTTAGTTTTGTGGTTGCGACCTCGTTTTATTCTTTTGTTGCCGTTGTTTTACAAATGTTTTTTTTTCTTGTTTATGTCAAGACCTTGTATTATTTCTACTACTTTTATTTTAATGTGTTACTTCACATATCACACCATTTCATTGTACTTAACTTGTTGTGAGTAATACAAATTTAACACCCGGGGTAACTCTTTACAAAAACAAAAAAATGATTACAAGCTAAAAAAAGTTAATCGCTCGACTATCAATTACCGAAGTTTGCAACCTTATTTACAAGTATAATACAGATATTTGCTTTTTTCCCTTAAACAAAAAACAAAATTTATAGAATTAAATAAAAGAGTACTACGAACGTTAAGTAAAAGGTTTTGTGTGGTTTCCTTGCCTCCGAGCAGCATGTAGTACTTCGCCCCCACGCTTCATATTTATTTCGAGACATACAAACTTTTCAATTAAGATTAAATATGGGGTCCACATATGTTCATTTATTACAGAGCATTATTTGAGTTTTTATCATCTTTATAAGATTCATTTTATTTCTGTGTCAGCATGAGATACATATTGTAGACATTTTAGGTAGGGCTGATCACGGTCAGATAATCGGCTCGGATCGAAAACTGATTTGGTTTAAAACACGGGATCTAAAATCGGATTAAAATGTTCGGTCCATGTTCAGGTCGGTCTTCCGTGCGGTACGTGAAGCTTTAAATGAAGTGAAGCTAATTTGTATTAATGATCAAAATGTGCAGGCTTCCTCAAGAATTCAACAACATACTTTTTGTACAAAGTCTTATAAAGGAAGATAAGCTTATAAATGAAATTTATTGTAAAAATAATTGCGTAACGTGACTCAATCCGAGTAATCTCAACACAATAACTACGAAACGAAAGCACGCTTTAATACCTATTAAAAATTGTATTTACTAGCACTTTGCAAACATGTTTTTTAAGACAGCTAATAAACTCCAAACAAAATGAACAATAAACATAACCTTTTATGCATGTACAATTTACAAATTTTCGACTCTATCTCGTTTCAGCTAATTTGTATTAATGATCGAAGAATTTGTGATTCTATTATCTGTATTGATAACAGTCCAATTACAAACAACAACCAATAATCGAATACATATTTTGTAAAAAAAAGTGAGAGCTTTTGAGATTGTAGAGAGAGAGAGATATTAGGGGTTATGACCGAATGAGTTATAACTCATTCCTTTTATAGCCCAGAAATGGAGATTGCCAACTTGCTAGCTGAGGTCCTCCCAACCTTTCCAGCTTGACACTTTAGCTCTTAACAAGCAAGTTACCCGCATGCCGCCTGCTGCGGGGCGTTAATTTTTTTTTCGCGCAGTGATTCGAGCCATAAATTTTTTTTTTTTCCTTTTAATTTTGTGCCGTTTTATTTTTTTCAGTTTCAGTTTAATTAATAATGTTGTTTTTCTTTATATAGGGCATATGTGTTTGGCCTTAAAATGACAATCGTTAATTGTTTGTTTTTTTTCCTTGATATGATTTATATGCCCCGCGCGTTGTTGTGGAGGGGGGCGAGCCGTTAAATTTTTATTTTATTTGTTTTTTTATTATTTTTTTTTGCGAATTTATATATTTGGGTCTCATGTTTAAGTATTTTTTTTTATGGGCTTATAGTTGGGATCTCATGATTGTGTTATATATTTTTGGCTTATGTGTTTTTTAGTCAGCATAAAATGACACCGTTTAATGCATCTTAAAGTTGTACGGTTGTGAGACCCTTCGAGTTATTTTTAAAGTTATTAGATATCGAAAATTTTCCGCATATATTTTTTTTAACTGAATAAATCAGGACTTGTGTAATAATTTTCCCCTATTTTGTGCCAACAAAAATTTTTTCTTTCTAAAATAAAACAACAAACTGGGCCGGCCCAAATGAGAGCCCATATGAAATAGACCCAAGTGGAGGCCAAACTAAATGGCACGGTAACAATAAGTGAAAAAAACGACACCTTTTATTTTTCCACCTTTAGTATATGTATATAATACTTTATTATAGATTTGAATTGAGAATGAAAACAATTACAAATAATTAGGTCCCTCTTTATTCTCCATAATAGATTATAATTCAATACTACTCACCTTAATCTTAGTATGGAAAAGATCATGCAATCATTTCGAAAACAACAGGTAATTACTATTTAATGTCCAATCCCCCTTTTTTGAATATCTCGATTTGATTTCAATATATATATATATATTATTATCAGTTTCTATAACCCCAACAAATAATATTTTCTCTCACAAAATGTTAAGTCTATTTTTTCAAATGCTTTTGTTCTTTTCATAAATATGGTATTATCACAACAACTTAGTTGTTAAAGTTATACTGTCACAAAGAACTTTAACGGATAAAAGATTTTCACACTTTAAATCTTTATTATTTCAATACAAATGACTTCAATAAGTCACAGAAGAAAGAACTCAATTACCTCTGCTTCTTTGGATGATTTTAGAAATTGTGTTTTGTTGTTTTTGCTTTTCCAAAGTTTAAGAGATCCACATAAAAACATAGTAACCTGTAATAAACCTTCTAGTATCTATACATCTTGCCCAGTCTACATCTGAGTATGCCTTTAGGTCAATATACAGAATGCCTAAACACATTCAAACCCTTACTAGGAAAACTTTTTAAATACATGATTTCCTTTAATGCAGTTTTCATATGACTCTTTAAAAGGTTGTGCATAAATTAGACAAAGACAAAATCTAACATAAAAACCGTAGAGGGGTGAATATATTTTTCGGACTCTTCAAAGTTTTATTGGAACTTCAAGTCTCAAAGGAACCGAGTGTGTCGTAATCTACTTAGCAATATGAACAATAAGTAGAGAGAGAGAGAGAGATAAAGATAGAGAGAGAGAGAGAGAGAGAGAGAGAGAGAGAGAGAGAGAGAGAGAGACAACGATATACACTAGTTCATGATAGGGGGTTTAGACAATTCGTACGTCCAGTTGAGAATCCACGCCACCTACGGCGGATTATAAACCTTATTACAACTTCGCTCCACCGATATGCACTAAGATCGTCACTCACTAAGAGTAGCCATTCCCAACGGTATTTCGACCTTGGAATCCACCTCTAAGAACCTGTGATTCGACTTTTCCCTAGGTTCACTAAGATCACTAGGACCACTAAGAACTTCCCCTTGGAAGTATACCAAAACCCTAACTAGATCACCCAATCATCTAGGCTTGATCACTAAGATACAAAACTTCTCATACAACTAATTTGAATGAAAGTTGATTGTTTATATCAAGTCCTAACCTAACCTAGAGACTCGATTCTAATAGAAAAGGTATGAGAAAGAAGACCCTCAACTAATAACACACAAGTGTAATTTAGGTACTTGTGTCTCTCTATTGTGGAGGCGTATTCCCTTTAATAGAATGAGAAGATTAGAATGCAAGTGGTGTTAGACTTAGAGGATAGGAGAAGAGAATAGATAAGAAAGAAAGAATGACAAGAGGCGAGGAATACAAGAGCCAAGAAGGGTTATTTATAGTCCAACAACCCAAAGTGGGAAAACCCAATTCGAGTCGGGTGCGCTGCCCACGTGCCAGCGCGCCAGAAGCCCGACTCAGGTTTTTTGGGTTTTTGGCGTTTTAACTACCCATTCTTACTAAACCCCCAATTGTACTTCACGTTTTGACCTTTTCATTATTCTTACAGTCAAGGTCAACCAACTCAAATATCCATTTGACAAAAACTTTTATGAAGTGTTTAAAAGAAGTTTTGGGGATGTTTGTCCAATTTTAAGGAGATAGAAAAGAACCGTTGGACAAAAGGTATATTGGGTATTTCTCATGTGTAATTGTATTAGTTAGAAACTAACCATGGTTGAGTGTGTGTGTGTGTGTGTGTGTGTGTTATTTGAAATTCAAATGAGAGTGTGTGAGAGTGAGGAGAATGAAGAATAGAATAAATATGGAATATATGGGTGAGAATACTGTGATTAGACACATAGGGGTCTATATGGGAAATACGAGGAACAACAAGTACAAGGGAGTACATTGTGTAAGGGAATGTGAGTTGTCATATGTAAGGATAAGCTTGGGGAAGGTTTATATGAAGAAGGTTTAAGGTTGTGTAGAGAATGATGAAGATGGAGATAATAAAAGGATTGATTATGTGGTTAATAATATTGCCATTAAAGAGAGAAAAGAATTAGGTAATGATGATTAAGGAATGTGTGGAAAACCAGAAGGGGGGTTGAACATTTTACCGCTTTTTAAATTAATGTTATGCTTGTTTATACAAATTTAGATTCGACTTTGTGTGATCTCAATATGTGCACATTATGAACAATACACCGTTAAGTAAGTTGAATGACAAGTAAAGTAAATATGAAAGACAAGAGATAAGAGTTAGAAAGATCAAACCACAACACAAGGATTTATAGTGGTTCGGTAACGAAGCACCTCTTCGCCCTACTCCACTCCCCGAGCACCAAACTCGAGAGTTCTCTTCACTATGTCAACAAACTCCCTTTAGGCGGAGAAAACCATACACAACTTTGCTTACACCAATTTCTGACACTAAGCGAAATGTCGAGTTTTAATCCTAGCTAGAACTAATCTATCACATCTATTGTATGTTATCTACGACCACTTTACAACAACTCCAACTTTGCTTCACTTTAGGACTTCTCTTCCATCTTCACTACTTTACTTCGCCTTCACAACTTCACTACGTTCACAAACTTCACTATGCATTAGACCACTACGATTCACACCATCTAACACTATTTTACAAAGATCACTTGATACTAACTATACTTAATATGATCACAACAATCTAAAACTCTTATACACAACATACATTTACACACCTTTCACAATAGGCACAAATGATTTACAAGATCTAACACAACTTCACAATAATACCAACTAAACTATAACACTTCTTGACTTGATGATAAGAAGTATTCTTCTCTTGCACTTGAGGAATTAAGCTTGGATCACTTGGAAACAAAGCTTTATGATTAAATGATCTAAGGAAAGAAAGGAGAGTATAAACTGATTTAGAACAGAAAGAAAGTGTGCGCAAAAGGTGAGAAAATCAGTGGGGAATAGTTCAGTATTTATAGGCAAACTGGTCTGACATTTTATCTGGGCGGTCCCCTTAAATAGGGTGTCGGTCCCCTTAATTATTAAGGGTACCGCCCTTATAATTAAGGAGGCCACCTAGCCTCAGACGCTCCCTTTTTTGTCTTTTCTGGGGGAGGTGTTTTCTAGAACATTCTAGCCGTTTTTAAGTAGAAAATTTGAATTCAAAATATTTACTTGAATAAAATATTTCCTTTAAATCTAAAAATGTTTTGTAAAAGATATAAAAATGTTTGTGACATTTTTATAAAAAAATGTGAGGTTAAATAAAAATTTCTTTGATCATGAAATGCATTAAGCATATGTTTATTCATACCTTTAAGTGATTAAATTTTCAAAATGAAAATTTACTATTAATTACTTGTTTACAAATAATTTTTCACTAATCGTTTTTACATTTCGTGATTATCAAAACGTAGAGAGGTCAAAAAATATTAATAACGTTTTTAGGCACTATTTCTATCAACAATCTTTTCCTTTTTGATGATTACAAAATCTAAACTCATTAAATGAAAAATTCATTGTCAACAAGTATTTAGTGAGTTTTATTTCTATTTCTCTCCCTTTTTGTAGAATCAAAAAGGCTTCGTCGATGAATATGTGAAAAGTCGACGGGATGAACGCTCCCCCTTGATGTGTACTCCCCCTCGTTCGAGGGCACCAAGGAATCGAGCTATGATAACTTTGCTATAAAACAAGTTAAAAGAACAAGACAACCATTCTAACATTATACAAATAGGAAAAAATCTTAAACATGGTGATAATGTCTTACAAGTGTCAAGTTATTTGTGTAAACTAACAATCGCAAATATATATCAACTAGGCTTAACTTTTATGGATATGAAAAATTCAACCAACAAAAAAGAAAACAAGTGCATAAAAAAATATAAGACTAAGGAGCATTCATTAAACATAAAGATTGTGTATAAAACATAATCATGCATACATCAAATAGAAGTAATATGCTTGAAGCATTCTTAGTTACAACATACTTAAATTAAATACAAAGATCTATCATTCTAGTCTTCCATAAGACTTACTTGACCTAAAAGGTTTGGTTGTGTTGATATTATTTTGAAAATGGCTAAACATAGTGTATGTTTAATTTTGTGAAAGTGATGGTGGTGGTGGTGTATTGGGTGGTAGAGGTTGTGAGAGCATGTACCTGGGTTTTTGTTGGGGCGGGAAAGAAGGCTTTTGGGTAAGTAGGCAGTTTTGTCCCCTCAAGTTATATAACTTGAATGCAATCTTTGCCCGGTTTGCAATTTTGACCCTTGTCTTTTAATTCTTGTAATACAACTTGAGGTTTGGCAGTTTTAGCCCCTCAAGTTGTATTTTCTTTCACTTGGCTGACTTTTGACTTTGTCCTTTCCATTCCGTGCTTGGATTTGTTTGTTTTTGGCTTTCTTTTTGTTCATTTTCTTGAATATCCGACTCCTGCACAATACAAATGCAAAACATACAAATACAATGTATTTTTGGTATGTTTTTAGTCTTTTAAATCCGTTTTTAATGGAAAATTATATGTGTAATTAAGCACATACCAGGCACTAGGGGATGAGAGTTGATGTTCGGGTGATGGGGTTTTAGTGTCATCACGAGTTAAATCCACAAACAATTGTTTTGGTGGAATAATGTTAATTTTTGGTCTTTTGGAGGCTTTGGAAATGGAGGCTGTAGTGGATGTCATGGTGGTTTATGGTGGTTAATAGAAAATGAAGAAGATGATGAGATGGTGGTGATTATTTAGTGGGAATTTATTGGATGAGAAAGGTTTAAAAATGGAATGGATTTGAATTTGTTTAAGAATTTCCAAAATATGTTTAAGTTTTCTGGGTAAAGATAGATAAGGCTAGATTAAAGGGAGTCAAAAAGCAGAAAAAACAATAAAATCCGTGAATCAGATGGCTGGTCCCCTTAATTAATGGCCGGCCCCCTTATCTTTAAGGGGACCACCCTTATGAATTAAGGGGGCCGCCCATCTGGCGTTTTTCAGATGACCAAAAATTTGATTTTTGTAACAATTTTGTAAGAAATGTTGTGTTTTGGTGGTCAATTTGCAGCAAGTTCCATGTAAACATATATGCATGAAACCAAGTATATCATGTATGTTTGCAACAAATAAAATAAGAATGCATAATTATAAGAGCATGCTAATAATTCATAGAGATTAAAGGTCCTAAGTAAGCTAAACAAGTTCAAGTTCTTCCGACTAAGTCTGGTCGTCATCACATAATTAATTAAACATAAACATAAGTTTACATAAGTTTACACTAAGTCGGGTCGTCATCACTAAGTCGGGTCGTCATCACATAATTATTAGCAAGGCAAGCCGGGAGATGGTCCCGATGTCCTCCTAATCCGAACACATTCTCATAAATAAGTTTGTTCTATCTTTTCAAGTCTTGTCTAAGTTCTTTGGTTAGAACTTGATTTGGTGAAAGAATGACGTTTTTATGTTTGGTTTTGTGGTTGGGGTCAATACGTTGAAATTGAAGAAATTGATGAATTTCTACAGGAGTAGGAAGGTCGATATGATATGGTCCTACGGTTTCTTGGGAGTATGCAAGAGAACCAAGATCCCATTCGTTTGTGAATACGGCTTGGCCATTGAATGGAATTATGAGGATTTGACTGAATTGTTGGAGGGAAAGAGTGATGAATTCATTTTGAATCATGAAGGAGATAAGAATGAAGCCCGAGTCATCTTTTTGAAGAGTGACTTGACTATAAAAGTCCAGAATAAAATGAGGAACAATTGGCTCATTAATTTCATAGAGACAATTGAGACGTATGTTAGAAAAACAACGATCGATGTGATCAGATGTGTAGTAAAGTTGATCAACAACTCTACCCTCATGAATGCATCGATTTTCGATAGGTTTGTAGAAGTGTGCGATAGTAGGAGAAATACCGGGTGTTTGGGATACTTTAGGAATGTAAGAACGGGTAAGAGAGGTATCACCAACTGTTGCTCGAGGCATGTTTATCACCTAAACAAGATAACAACGAAATAAATTATTAAAAGAATAAAAAAATAAAGTTTTGAAAAACGATAAATGTGGGACAAGGATTACTTCGACTCTAAAAATAAAAACCTAAGAAGTAATCCATATGTTCCTTAATTTATTTTTCACTTAATCTAGGGTGTCGAAGAATATATATTAGTTATATATTTCAACATCTGGGAAATGACCCAAACACTCCCTTATCAATACAAGACTTGACTAAAATTGTCGAAAGATATACATTAAGTTGTATAGTTTGTTGACAAATATAAGTTCATTATTTTTGACTTGACGAGAATCAAATGTGTTTGCTTTGACTCAACACTATGTTTTAAAATGTTAAACCAAACGCTCCTTTATTTTATACTTTTTATAAAATGTATCAATATATATATATGAATTATATATCTTGATGACTTATACAAGTTAGTTATGCATTTATACAAGTGACAAAAATATAATGATGGTCATTTCGACTCTAAAAATTGATCCTAAGAAACGAACCAAACACCCCTTTATTTTTATAAAACTTTATCCATTGATTCGAAAAATATGTCTTTAGGAATGTATGTTTCGAAATACAATGTATAATTATTTTAACGTGTTTTTGGCATGAATCAACAATGTATAGAATTTTTGTTTTAAAATTTCCAATTTTTTTTTCCGAAAAAGAATGTATATAAAATTTTGAAATCCAAACGAATTAGTGACTTAATCCTATTGACAATTTTGAAATCCTATGACTACGGGAATCATTATAGTTATGGATTTCCTAGACTTAATCATAAAAGTATATATAAAAAATATAAAAGTTATGAAAAATACTCAATTTTGATTGAGAGCGAAATTGGATGAAATTAAAAAAGAAAAGTGTAGGAAAGCTTACAATAGAGGTTGTTAATCTTGTTATTGGTGTTTGCCCCTTGTGAATTTCGGTCGAATAAGTGTTTGAAGGTTTGAATTATGATGGTTTTGGGTGTTGGTTTTCGTCACACAGCATCAGGAGGAAAAAGAAGAGCTAGAATGGGTGTTTGGAATTGGGTTTTACGAAAGAAATGGGCTGTTTGGCAATTTTAATAGGCCGGTCCCCTTAAAATCAAGGGGGGCTACCCACCTTAACACAGTCGGTCCCCTTAATTTTAAGGGGTCCGCCTATCTAAGAAAATTTTTTTGTTTTTTGATTTTGACTAGTTTTGTAAATGTACAATTATCAAAATACGTCGGGAGCTACTAGCAATATTATTTTAGATAATCTAGTCGTCGAAATAATGAAGTTGAAGGTGAGAGAAAAATATTTGACATTTTTAATTTAACTTTTTGTTAAGTTAAGTAAACTTAAATAATTTCCAATGAAATAATTAAGTTGTCAAGACTTTTGGATCGAGAGGAGGTTTAGAGATGATTGACAAAATTTAATTGACATTTTAATTAACCTTTCGTTAATTAAAAATAATTTGATTACTTTGGATGAAATAATCAAGTTGTCAAGTTGAGAGAAGATTTAACGATGATTTAGAGACGTTTTCAATCAACTTCTAGTCAATTGAATAAGTCAATTACTTTGGATGAAATAATTAATTGTCATGATTTGTAATATTTGAAAAATGATAAATATGCGACGGTAGAATAATAGAATGGAGTTAAAGCTTGATGAGAAGATTTACTTGATAAGACGGTTCCGATAGTCGTAGATGTTTTTAGATGTGTAGACGAGGCGGACGTCGTAGTCGAAGGAAGTTTGTTTCATCCATAGTGTTTTGATATCATGCCTTTCCGGCGTAAGATGTAAAACTAATCCTACTTCTATGTTAATAATTACCCACTAACTCACGTATTTCATTACGTGAGTTTGCTACTAGTAGACATAGAAAATTTCTATTTTATAGAGGTATGTAAAGAATCCTAATTCAACATCGTGAGATATGAGTTCATAATGAACACATTCTCTTAATTCTAGAAGACCAACAAATGGCATTTCTAGTGACTATACTATTTCCACAAGCTTAAATTATATTCTATTAACTATAGCTTATGTGTTTAGCAATACTTACATGTAGCATAATAATATATAGACATTCAACATTTAACACATAATCTAAATTCTAAGAAGTTTGGAAAAAAGACATACCTTTGCCTACAATGTGTTTTCTTCAACATCTCCAAGTGAGCAAGCTTTGAAGGAGAAATCTTTTGGTAAACCCGTCATAAGATTTTAAGAATGTATTCACTCGTCGGATTCCAAGAAATGTTCATGAACAACTCCACTAAAATGTTATAACGACTTAACCACTTGGTCCCCAATGTCTCATGGGTCCAAAATTGTTAGTCCCGAACATATTTTGCATATGTTGCATTTGATTCGGATACATATAGGGTGGACATATTCCCCACGGAGAGAAGTTTGGTTGTTGTGAATAATTCCACATTGAATTATTATTATTAGGGTAATTTTGTCTAACTTGATCTCTCCTAGGTTGTGGTGTTTTTGACCGAGGTTGAGGATTATTAGCTCTTTTTGGAGGAGGAGGTTTAGACCTCATTTTTGGTTTAGTGAATTCGACTCCGGGTTTTAAGGAAGGTTTATAAAAACGTTTTACTTCATCGTCGCTTGCAATAGGAATTTTAGTATTATTTATAAGCATAAATTTTGATCTTGGGCTTGAGTTTAATTCTACTACTTTTTCTTTGGACTCAACCTCTTGTGACTTTACAAAATTTACTTGTTTAGACTCACTAGTTGATCCTTTGGTAAAATTAAATCCTAGGCCGGTTTTACCTCCGGAAGGTTTTTGAAGATTTAACATTTTCTTAAGCGGTTGACTACTATTATTAATTTGATTAAGCTTAGAAATTTCTTCCTTAAGCTTTTCATTTTCAAACCTAAGATCTTGACATATTTTATATTCTTCATTGACTTCCTTACCCTTTTCTAATCTAGACAATTTATATTTTAGTTCTAGTACTTCATTTTATAATTGATTTTTAATTTGTTTTAGTGATTTATTTTTAGTCATGACTTTTAGACCTACTTTGCATAATCTATTATATTTACTATCTAAGTCTTTTTCATCTAACGATGATTGGTCATCACTAAAGAATTCGGTTTCAGAAAGTACATCATTAGATGTATTGGCCATAAGACATTTTTCGTCTTTAGTCTTTTCTTCATCGTCTTCGTCGCTATCACTCCATGATCCTTCGACGAAGGCTCTTTGATTGTAGTTTCTTGATAGTTTTGGACACTCCCCGATGAGATGGTTTAGATCTCCACATTTAAAACAATTTCTTTCGCATTTGCCATTCTTGTCTTCTTTATTTCTTTGGGATAACTTTCTTTCGTCATGTGGTTGTCTTACGAATCTTCCTCGTCTTTTGAAAAAAATTCTTGAAGTCTTCTCGGCCATGGCGTCATTCTTCGTCTTTCACTATCGGATTCTATACTATCTTCATCACTTGATTCCATTTTTGGCCTTTCAAGGCAAGAGATCTATTTTGTTCTCTTTTGCCTTTGACCATTTCGGAATCTTTCTTAATTATTACTTCATAAACTTTTAAGTTTCCAATAAGTTCATCAAGTGATAGAGATGTTAAATCTTTTGATTCTTCAATAGCCGTAATATTTGCGCGCCATTTAGGATGAAGTGCCTTAAAAAAATTTCCTAACATAATTCTTGCTAGAAAAACCTTCATCAAGTGCTTTTAGACTAGTAATAATAGTGTTAAATCTAGCAAAAGCATTTATCTATCGATTCTCTTCCAGCAATCGTAAATTTGTTCATATTGTTGAACAAGGAAGATCTATTTTATTATCCTTTGACTTGAAATATTGTACCTTTGGTGGAGTAATTAATATAGAGTATTTTTTTCTTTTTCCAAACCTCAAAATTTCTTTGTGTCGGTTTACACATAAAAATTCTTTCATATTCTTTACGTGGCAAAGTATTATAAATCACCATTTTAGCTTCGTTATTTTTAGCAAGTTTCTTTTTAAGATCATTGTTTTATTTATCAAACGGTACTATTTCATTCTTTTTAGTTTCGGGATTATTTTGAATAGGAGGAAAATCACCATGGGTAATAACATGCCAAAGATCTAGATCTTTTGATTTCACATAAGTTTCAAATCTATTTTTCCAATAAATAAATCCATCACTTTCAAATAGTGGTGGTCTTTGCATAGATTGCCCTTCTAAATATTTTTCCGATTCCATAGATCGATTCAAGTTTTAAAATACAGTTTATTTTAAAAATCTTGTTTGACGTGGCTCCTGATACCAATTGTGGAAAACTAGAAGGGGGGTTGAATAGTTTACCGCTTTTTAAATTAATGTTATGTTTGTTTATAAAAACTTAGATTCGACTTTATGTGAATTCACAATATGCACAATATGAACAATTTAACTAATCAAGTAAGTAATGATAAGATATAAAATAAATATGCAAGATAAGAGATAAGAGATGGAAAGATCAAACCACAACACGAGGATTTATAGTGGTTCGGTAACAAAGCACCTCTTCGCCCTACTCTACTCCCCGAGCACCAAACTCGAGAGTTTTCTTCACTACGTCAACAAGCTCCCTTTAGGCGGAGAAAACCGTACACAACTTAGCTTACACCAATTTCTGACACTAAGCAAAATGTCGAGTTCTAATCCTAGCTAGAACCAATCTATCATGACTAATCACACCACTACATGACAATTCACTACTTGGATTCACTACACGACTTCTTCTTCACTACACGACTATTCTTTACTTCACAACTTCTCTACCTTTCAACCTTCTATACTTTTCTTCACAACTTCAGTTTAACTAAACACTACCTTGATCACATCAATCAAACACTACCTACTAAGATCAACCCGATCTATCTATACTTACAATGATCACCACAATCTACTTAGTATACACAACTATGATACACACCTTCACAATATACACAAATGATTTACAGGATATGATACAGTTACAACAAGGTTGCAAAGACACACACTAAGCTATAATACTTCTTCACTTGATGATAGGAAGTATTCTTCTCTTGCATTTGAGGATCAAAACTTGGATCACTTGGAAACAAATCTTTATGATTAAATGATCAAAGGAAAGAAAGGAAAGTATAAACTGATTTAGAACAGAAAGAAAGTGTGTGCAAAAGGTGAGAAAAACAGTGGGGAATAGTCCAGTATTTATAGGCCAGTTGAGCTGACTTTTTGTCTGGGCGGTCCCCTTAAATAGGGGTCGGTCCCCTTAATAATTAAGGGGGCTGCCCTTTATAATTAAGGGGGCCGCCCATCCCAGACGCTCCATTTTTTGTCTTTTCTGGGAGATGTGTTTTCTGGAACATTTTTAGCCGTTTTTAAATAGAAAATTTGAATTCAAAATATTTATTTTAATAAAATATTTCTTTTAAATCAAAAAAATGTTTTTGTAAAAGATATAAAAATGTTTGTGACATTTTTATAAAAAATGTGAGGTTAACTAAAAATTTCTTTGATCATGAAAATCATTAAGCATATGTTTATTCATACCTTTAAGTGATTAAAATTTAAAATAAAAATTTACTACTAATTACTTGTTTACAAATAATTTTTCATTAATCGTTTTTACATTTTATGATTATCAAAACGTAGAGAGATCAAAAAATATTAATAACATTTTTAGGTATTATTTCTATCAACACTATTTCTACAAGCTTAAATTATATTCTATTAACTATAACTTATTTGATTAGCATATACTATATGTAACAGGAAAATATATAATCATTTAGCATTTAACACATAATCTAAATTCTAAGGAGTTTGGAAAGAAGACATACCTTTGCCTACGATGTGTTTTCTTCAACATCTTCAAGTAAGTAAGCGTTGAAGTAGAAATCATTTGGTAAATCCGTCGTAAGATTTTAAGAATGTATTCACTCGTCGGATTTCAAGAAATGTTCATGAACTACTCCACTAAAATATTGTAACGACTCAACCACTTGGTCCCCAATTTCTCATGGGTCCAAAATTGTTAGTCCCGAACATGTTTTGCATATGTTGCATTTGATTCGGATATATATAAGGTGGACATATTCCCCACGGAGGGAAGTTTGGTTGTTGTGAATAATTCCACATTGAATGATTATTATTAGGGTAGTTTTGTCTACCTTGATCTCTCCTAGGTTGTGGTGTTTTAGACCGAGGGTGAGAGTTATTAGTTCTTTTTGGAGGAGGAGTCTTAGATCTTGTTTTAGGCTTAGTAAATCCAACTCCGGGTTTTAAAGAAGGTTTATAAAAACGTTTTACTTCGTCGTCGCTTGCAATGGGTATTTTAGTATTGTTTATAAGCATAAATTTTGGTATTGGGCTTGAATTTAATTCTACTACTTTTTCTTTAGACTCAACCTCTTGTGACTTTACAAAATTTATTTGTTTAGACTCACTAATTGATCCTTTTGTAAAATTAAATCCTAAACCGGATTTATCTCTGGATGGTTTTTGAAAACTTATTATTTTCTTAAGCGAGTGATTACTATTATTAAACTGATTTAGCTTAGAAATTTCTTCCTTAAGCTTTTTATTTTCAAACTTGAGGTCTTGACAAATTTTGCATTCTTCATTTACTTCTTTATCTTTTTCTAATTTAGATAGTTTATTTTTTAGTTCGAGTATTTCATCTTCTAACCCATTTTTTATTTTGTTTTAGTGATTTATTTTTAGCCATGACTTTTAGACCTACTTTGCATAGTCGATTATATTCACTATCTACGTCTTTTTCATCTAACGTTGAATGATCATCACTAAAGAATTCGGTTTCGGAAAGTACCTCATTATATGCTTTAGCCATGAGACATTTTTCGTCCTTTGTCATTTCTTCGTCATCTTCGTCGCTATCACTCCATGATCCTCCAACGGAGGTTCTTTGATTGTAGTTTCTTGATAGTTTTGGACACTCTCTGATGAGATGATTTGGATCTCCACATTTAAAACATTTTCTTTAGCCTTTACCATTTTTGTCGTCTTTACTTCTTTGGGATGACTTTCTTTCATCATGTGGTTGTCTTACGAATCTTCCTTGTCTTTTGAAAAAAAAAATTGAAGTCTCTCACGGCCATGGCGTATTCTTCGTCTTCACTATCGGAAGTCAAAATATGTCACACCTTGACAATGACGAAAACTCAGGAATGCAACATAATGATCAATCATAACAAAAGAAACAAAATAGAGAAAACTACATTGCATAAACTCCAAGTGCTATGAAGATCATCAACCTTGAACAAACTTAAGTGATGTCCTAAATTGCAACTAAAATTCACAATCTCTTACAATTATTCCAATGCCCTCACAGGGGACCATAATCCAAACTTGATCCAAAACATCCAAAAACTAGAATCAAAACAATAAACAAGCAAGACTTCAAACGAAATTCCACTCGGGATACTTCTAAGTCTGCTATCAATCACCTAACTACTCTTCTTTCACTTCCCCTGAAAATGATACTCGAAAATGTCAACAATAATGTTGGTGAGCTCGTAGGTTTGACCTTAAACCCAAAAGCTCTGCCAATATATCAAAATTGGACAATAGTGCTATATGATAGTGAATATATGCAAACAACCTTAGCATCACCGCTAATTAATAACCATATGTCACTTACGCACCTAAAGGGCCTACCAGCTAGAGCACTAAAATTAGGGCAGGACCACACACAAACCTGGGTAGGCGTACCCATCCGCTCCAATAATCACACAAATACTGGGTAGGCGTACCCATCCGCTCCAATAATCTCACAAACACTGTGTAGGCATACCCATCTGATCCAAACAATCATGCATCACATAATATTCATATAGCAGTCATAAGCACATAACTTGTCCCAAAAACAAAACCACATTTCGCATTAAAACATTTCAAAACACATTTGAGTATCATTTTCCCCCAACAGAAAAACCAATAAAAAGTGGGGCTACGAGAACTCACCTCAAGCAAGTCTTTAGCAACCAAATCTCAATCACACAAGCAAATGCAACGACGCCCGCACACGACCTAGTCCAGTTAATGTCCCAATTTAATCATCCAATTCCAAAACAATCTTCACGTTTGATGCATAGAGTTTAGACGCGTTGTACAATTACCCAAAACAATTTAGTGGTGTGATGGTTGACGACTTAACTCCACAATCATATCAATCTCATTCCTCGATAATACATACTTATACTATTTAGCGTAAATAGATAAGTAATATAATAAATATTTATAATTATTAATTATAAATATATCTCGACAAGTCCATTCGGTATACACCTTATCACTTCAAAATAATCATATACGGTTGAAAATGAAAACGTTTACCTCAATAATAAACACTTTAAAGAAGTTTCGGAAAAATTATATTTTTTCGTCTTTTAGTGAATTTTAATTAAATAAATAAAATTAAATAATTAAATATTATTTTATTATTTAAAAAATCCAAATCTTTGTTTTTAAAAGAAATTTTCCAAGTATATACTTTTTACGATAATTTGACATGACGTCGTACGTTTATACAACGTTTTTTTTCCAAGGTTTCAAACCTTTATTTTCAAAACATTTTTCACAAATTCCGACACTTTTCGACAAAAATCTAATCGTTACCCTTGCTTAGCCAACTACGTTTTTCCCAAAATATCGTTCAATATCACTTCGTAAATACATTTCCACTTTCAAAAGTCTATCAAAATTCTCATAACAACTACATATCGCTTATTGGGCCTTAAGGCCCAACAAGGGTCCATTAGGACATATATAAGTCCAAAATACTATTTAAGTTTAAAACCAAGGTCCATTTTTACATATATAAGTATATACTTATATGTAGAAATAATTCGGACCACAATAAGCCATCCCATTAAGCCGCGGCTCAAATAGACTTATTGGGCCGTGAGTCCATAAACTCCAAAATACATATATTAAGCTTTAAAATAAGCTATTAAGCTACGTATCGCTTTTGGTTACTACCATAAGCCTCAAAAATAGTCCACAACATACGCCATAACACAAAAATAATCAAAATCACTTTCCTAGTGATTTTGGGAATCCATTCGTGGCCTATAAGCCCAAATAAGCCAAGAAATAGCTTAAAAATAAGCCCGAATAAGCCATACAAGCTACTATCAAAAATAAGCATTCTAGCATCATATATTATTCAACCATCAGACCACGACATCAAAACTACAAAAACCCTCTTTTTCCTTTTCTTTTTACACGAACCAAACACCCCATTTTTCTTTCGTTTCGCTTCCAAAAATCAATTTTCACAACCGACACTTGTACAACAACATATATCATCAAAATAAACACCACAAGGACAACCGAAATTTAAATTTTTTGAAAACTTACAGAAAATCTTTAATTTTGTAGATTTCGACGACACGAACTAGATAACCCAAACATTGTTTTAATGGATAACCAAACACTAGAATCAACCCCAAATATTTATGTCTTCATGTTTTCCTGATCAAACGTTAAAAATTATAAGAGTGTGTGTGTTGTAGGTGCAGACGAACACAAGAGAGAAGGGAGAGGATATTTTTTTGATTTTGAAAATTAATATGATGTAAAAATAGATGATAAAACTCTAGCAATCTTATGTATATTTGGACAAGGTTAGCTAAAATTAAGCCACCTTGTCTCCCTAGTCTTCTTTTGACCAGCCATGGTATCCCATGGGGTCTCGTGGACTTTCTTTTCATGTCGGGATCACTTAAATACTCCGAAAAACTCAACCGATAAAATACTCCAAAAGTTAATTAGCATTTTTTTATTCACTTAAAAATACTTTTCCATTAACCTAAAGTATTTACACGACATATTTTCACTTTACACCCTTCAAAACTCATTTGGACATTAACGGACGTGTCGAACTCGTTTTTCGGTATTTCTCAAAATTCAAGGGTCAAGCCATCCGGAATACACATAACACAATAATACTTTCCAAAATGGATTATTAATCACAATAAACCTCAAATCATCACATATCTTATAAAATCACCACCGTCAACACGGTACAAAAATCTGAATAAACTGACAATAGTCAAATAGTCAAAGGACTATAAATGAAATATTCATAACACAAAAAGGGCAAAGGTTACATTCTACCCCCTTAAAGAATTTCGTCCCCCTAAAAATTCAACACTAACTCACGAAACAAAGATGCGGGTACTTCAACTTCATCTGATCTTCACGTTCCCACATGAATTTAGGGCCATGTTTCGAATTCCATCGAACCTTGACGATGGCAATCCTACAACGCTTCAACTTCTTAAACTTTCTTTCCAAAATTTCCACTGGCTCTTCCACATAATTTAACTTAACATCAACTCGAATCTCATCCAAAGGCACTTGCAGTGTTGGATCAGCCAAACACTTCTTAAGGTTCGACACGTGAAACGTGTCATGAACACCATTCAATTCCTCAGGCAAATCTAATCGATAGGCCACAGGGCCTACTTTCTCAATAATCTCAAACGGTCCAACAAACCTAGGTGCTAACTTTCCCCTTCTCCAAGAGCGTCACACCTTTCCAAAGGCCGACACTTAACCAATACATAGTCACCTACACTAAACTCTAGAGGCTTCCTCCTCTTATCAGCATAACTTTTCTGACGATCACGCGCAACCTTAAGTCTATCCTTAATCTGCGAGATCTTCTCAGTAGTCTCTTGCACTAACTCAGGTCCTATCAACTGACCTTCTCCAACCTCAGCCCACATAATTGGCGAACGACACTTTCTACCATACAATGCCTCAAACAGAGCACATCTCACACTAGAATGATAACTATTGTTATACGAAAACTCAACCAATGGAAGATGAACATCCCAACTTCCTCTGAAGTCTAGGACGCATGCTCTAAGAATGTCTTCCAAAGTCTAAATAGTACGCTCACTCTGACCATTGGTCTGAGGTGATAAGCCATACTCATATCTAAACGAGTCCCTAATGCCTTTTGCATTGACTGCCAAAACCTCGATATGAAACGACTATCACGAACTGATATAATTGAGATCGGCACACCATGTCTAGCAACTATCTCATTCAAATACAATATAGCCAACCTTCCATTTTATAATCCTCACGCGTAGGTAGAAAATGAGCAAACTTAGTCAATCGGTTCACAATGACCCAGATTGTGTCATGCCCACTACTAGTCCTAGGCAAGTTAGTCACAAAATCCATAGCTATCCCTTCCCATTTCATACGGAATCTCAGGTTTGCTGAGCAGGCCAGATGGCCTTTGATGCTCAGCCTTAACCTTCAGACAAGTCAAACACTTACTAACATATTCAGCTATATCCTTTTTCATTCCAGGCCACCAATACCTATCTCTCAAATCATAATACATCTTACACCCCCAGCTCTCTGGGTGTACAAAAGTACTATCGACTTATAGGGCCTTCACATTATCAGGGTTCTCACCTCACACTTTAAAGGTACCCATATTCGATCTAGGTAGTACAAAGTTCCATCACTTCTCTGTTCTATTATCTCATCTAAACCTTTCTGCAATACTGCAAACTCATCTACAGCCTTCTTTTGAGCCGCCAGTATCCTATCTTTGATACTCGACTGAAGGATCATATTCATAGCTCTAACTCTCTTAGGCTTTACTCTTTCCTTTCTACTTAGGGCATCAACCACCACATTCGCCTTACCAGGATGGTAGCGAATTTCACAGTCATAATCACTAAACAACTATATCCAGCGACGCTGTCGCATATTCAACTCTTTCTGACTAAAGATATGCTGAAGACTCTTATGGTCCATATAGATGACACTCTTTGTCCCATACAGATAATGTCTCGAGATCTTAAGTGCAAACACAACCACACCCAACTCTAAATCATAGGTAGTATAATTCTTCTCATGAATTTTCAACTGCCTAGACGCATAGGCTATCACTTTACCTCTCTTTATTAACACACAGCCTAGTCCTATCCCGGACGCATCACAATATACCACAATGTCTTTCGGTCCATCAGGGAGAGCTAGAACAGGCGCATTACACAACTTATCCTTCAAGGTCTAAAATGCCAATTCCTGTTCCTCACCATAATCGAAAGTCTTACTCTTCTGACTCAAGATAGTAAGAGACTTAGCTATCTTAGATAAGTTCTCAACGAACCTACGGTAATACCCAGCCAATCCTAAGAATGAATGAACCTCAGTCGGAGTTCTAGGGGCTTTCCAATTCTTAACAGCTTCAATCTTACTAGGGTCCACATGAATTCCATTACCATTTATCACATGCCCAAGAAACTGCACTTCTCTTAGCCAGAATTCACACTTAGAAAACTTAGCAATAGTTTTCTTCTCCTTTTTTTGAGCAGTTTCCAAAACAACCATAAATGTTCTTGTTCTACATGCTCCTCTTGAGTCTTAGAGTAGATTAAGATATCGTCTATAAACACTATCACAAACTTATCAAGATACGGCCTACAAACTCTATTCATCAAATCCATAAATATTGCTGGTGCATTAGTCAGACCAAAGGGCATTACAGTGAACTCGAAATATCCATAACGAGTTCTAAACGCAGTCTTTGGAATGTCATCCTCATGCACTCTCAGCTGATGGTATTTAGACCTAAGATTTATCTTCGAGAAAAACTATGACCCTTGCAGTTGATCAAATAGATCATCAATTCTAGGAACCGGATAACGATTCTTAACAGTCAACTTGTTTAACTCTCTATAATAAATACACATCCTAAAAGAACCATCCTTTTTCTTAAAAACAATACCGGTGCTCCCAAGGCGACGAACTTGGTCGAATGAAACCTTTGTCTTGGATTTTCTTGAGTTGTCCAGACAACTCCTCCATTGCAGAAGGTGCCAAACGATAGGGAGACTTTGCTATCGGCGTTGCTCCAGGGATTAACTCAATCCGAAACTTAATTTCCTAAATAGGCGGTAATCCAGATAGATCATCCGAGAATACCTTAGGAAAATATCTAACCACAACAATCTCTTCTTGTTTCTTATCACTAGCCTTAGCACTCATCAACAATCTCGCTTTCTCTTCTGGTCTCTCCTACTACTCTAAGCATCTTGCCATCCAGTAGTGGTATCCTTACTGCCTTCTCATGGCAAATTATTTCAGCCTTATAATTAGACCACCAGTCCATACCTATAATCATATCAAAACTTCCATGCCCAAAAGGTATCCAATCGATGTTAAAGACATGACCATTGATTTCTTGTTTACAACCCTTAATAACCTTATCAATCTTTACTAGCTACCCGCTAGCTATCTCAATCTCATATCTGAAACCTAAGTCGCTGGAATCTAAGCCTAATAGAGGTATAAAATAGTAGAAACAAAACTATAGTCGGCACCAAAGTCAAATAAGGTAATGGCAAAGTGATTGTTCAAAGTAAACGTACCCGTCACAATGTTCAGATCCTAGCGAGCTTCCTCTACTCCTAACATGAATGCCTTACCCCTAGCCTGGTTCCCTTGGTTTCCATGACCCTAACCCCCATTATTAGCAGAAACTTGATTTGGACGATTTTCTTCCGGGCCTCGTGCCCTATTCAATCTAGAACAAGATGGCCTGACATGGTCGGAACTATAACACTCATAACATGCTCTAACAGTTGGGTTTCTAACATTAACAAGATTTACATTCCTTGGCACGTCTCTACAATCCTTTGCCAAATGACCCGGCTGGTTACAGTTGAAACATGTACGACAAGGCCCTCCAGGTGCATGGTAGGAGTTGCAGGTGGTACACTAGTAGCAAAAGCTGGCCATCCTAGTCCTCTTATACTATTTAGCGTAAATAGATAAGTAATATAATAAATATTTATAATTATTAATTATAAATATATCTCGACAAGTCCATTCGGTACACCTTAGTCACTTCAAAATAATCATTATACGGTTGAAAATAAAACGTTTACTCATAATAAACACTTTAGAGAAGTTTCGAGAAAAAATATATTTTTCGTCTTTTAGTGAATTTATTAAATAAATAAAATAAAATAATTAAATATTATTTTATTATTTAAAATCAAAAATCATGTTTTTAAGAAATTTTCTAAGTATAAACTTTTTACGAAATTTCGACATGACTAGTACGTTTATACAACGTTTTCCAAGGTTTCAAACCTTATTTTCAACATTTTTCACAAATTCGACACTTTTCGACAAAATTCCAAAATCTCAATCGTTAACGCTTACCAACACGTTTTTCCCAAAATATCGTTCAATATCACTTCGTAAATACATTTCCACTTTCAAAAGTCCATCAAAATTCTCATAACTACTACATATCGCTTATTGGGCCTTAAGGCCCAACAAGGGTCCATTAGGACATATATAAGTCCAAAATACTATTTAAGTCCAAAACCAAGGTCCATTTACATATATAAGTATATACTTATATGTAGAAATAATCCGGACCACAATAAGCCCTCCCATTAAGCCGCGGCTCAAATAGACTTATTGGGCCGTGAGTCCATAAACTCCAAAATACGTATATTAAGCTTTAAAATAAGCTATTAAGCTACGTATCGCTTTTGGTTACTACCATAAGCCTCAAAAATAGTCCACAACATACGCCATAACACAAAAATAATCAAAATCACTTTCCTAGTGATTTTGGGAATCCATTCGTGGCCTATAAGCCCAAATAAGCCAAGAAATAGCTTAAAAATAAGCCCGAATAAGCCATACAAGCTACTATAAAAAATAAGCATTCTAGCATCATATATTATTCAACCATCACGACCACGACATCAAAACTACAAAAACCCTCTTTTTCCTTTTCTTTTTACACGAACCAAACACCCCCTTTTTCTTTCGTTTCGCTTCCAAAAATCAATTTTCACAACGATCAACTTGTACAACTAACATCTATGCATCAAAATAAACCCAAAAGGACAAACGAAATTTAAATTTGAAAACTTACAAGAAAATCTTCAAATTTGTAGATTTCGACACGAACCGGACAACCCAAACGTTGTTTAAATGAATAACCAAACACTAGAATCAACCCCAAATATTTATGTCTTCATGTTTTCTTGATCAAACTTCAAAAATTATAAGAGTGTGTGTGTTGTAGGTGCGGACGAACACAAGAGAGAAGGGAGAGGATATTTTTTTGATTTTGAAAATGAACTATGTGTAAAAATGAGGATAAGGAAAGCATCTTATGTACAATTTGGACAAGGTTAGCTAAAATTAAGCCACCTTGTCTCCCTAGTCTTCTTTTGACCGGCCATGGTATCCCATGGGGTCTCGGGCCTTTCTTTTCGTGTCGGGATCACTTAAATACTCGTAAAACTCAACCGTAAAATTTACCCCAAAGTTAATTAGCATTTTTATTCACTTTAAAAATACTTTTCCATTAACCTAGAGTATTTACACGATATATTTTCACTTTACACCCTTCAAAACTCATTTGGACATTAACGGACGTGTCAGACTCGTTTTTTGGCATTTCTTAAAATTCACGGGTCAAACCACCCGGAATACACATAACACAATAATACCTTCCAAAAGGGATTATTAATCACAATAAACCACAATTCATCACATATCTCATAAAATCACCACCGTCAACACGGTACAAAAATCTGAATAAACTGACAAAAGTCAAATAGTCAAAGGACTATAAATGAAATATTCAAAACACAAAAGGGCAAAGGTTACACTTATATTTCCCTTCTCACATGATATTAACATCCATATAACATATGTAAAAGTATACAAAATCATAATCAAGTGTAAAAATCCATTTTACAAGTAAATAAGTTTCCTAGATGGTGATTCACTATATAAACATTATATACACATAAAATCATGAATGTAAAGAGATTAGGGTTTTTAGATAACCTTAATATGATGTGTGATGATGAACAAAAAGATCTAAACCCTAGTTTAGATGATAAACCCAAGCTTCCAATACTAAGAAAACCCTAATTTCAATAAGGAAACCCTAACTTTCTTCTTGTTAATAAACCCTTGTAATCACTAAACTAAACCTTCAAACCTTCTTGTAATACCTTAGATATGATGTAGGAATACTTGTATGTGTGGTAAATAAAATTATATGGATTGTTTAGGTGTGTTTATAGTGAGCCGTGGGTGGGAGAGTGACCAAGAGAGAATGAGTGAAGTTTTTAGCAAATGAAATGAGGTGTATGTTTTATCTAAGTATTGCACTCCATTATAAACTCTAAATATCTCTTAAACAAGATCTTACAAAGTGTAAGAAATGTGAGGGAAGGGGGGGCGTGGGTGGCTATGTGATTGGCATGGGGAAATTTGAGTGTGTAAGTAAACTTGTAAGAACTAGTTGGTAAGACTTTGTGAATTGGTTTCTTGCTAAGGTTTATCACACATGTTAATTTCCAAGTCAAAGTATTATATCTTTGTGTTTTTATCTCCATATATCACGCTCTAAGCATGTCTTCAAAGTTCTGAAATAGTACGCTCACTCTGACCATCGGTCTGAGGGTGATAAGGTGTACTCATATCTAAGCGAGTTCCTAATGCCTCTTGCATTGACTGCCAAAACCTTGATGTGAAATGACTATCACAATCTGATATAATCGAGATCGGTACACCATGTGTAGCAACTATCTCATTTAAATATAATCTAGCCAACCTTTCTATTTTATAATCCTCACGCATAGGTAGAAAATGAGCAAACTTAGTCAATCGGTCCACAATGACCCAAATTGTGTCATGCCCACTACTAGTCCTAGACAACTTAGTTATAAAATCCATAGCTATCCCTTTCCATTTCCATACGGGAATCTCAGGTTACTGGAGCAGGCAGGTGGCTTGGAGGCTCAAGCTTAACTGCAGACAAGTGTCAATACACTATTAACATATCAGCTTTAGCCTTTTCATGTCCAGGCCACCAAGACATATTCTCAAAGTCATGATACTTCTTTAACAGCTCCTGGGTATACAGAGTACTTCGACTTATGGGCTTCATCCATTATCAGGGTTCTCACCTAACTCTTCAAAGGTACCCATATTCGATCCAGGTAGTACAAAGTTCCATTACTTCTCTGTTCTATCATCTCATCTAAACCTTTCTATAATACTGCAAACTCATCCACAGCCTCCTTCTGAGCCGCCAGTATCCTATCTTTGATACTTGACTGAAGGATCATATTCATAGCTCTAACTCTCATAGGCTTTACTCTTTCCTTCCTACTTAGGACTTAGCAACCACATTGCCTTACTCGGATGTAGCGATTTCCAGTCATAACACTAAACACCTTATTCCAGCGAGCTGTCGCTTAATTCAACTCTTTCTGACTAAAGATATGCTGAAGAATCTTATGGTCCATATAGATGACACTCTTTGTCTCATACAGTAGAGGTCTCCAGATCTTAGTGCAACACAAACACACCTAACTCAAATTATGGGTATTATAATTCTTCTCATGAATTTTCAACTGCCTAGACGCATAGGCCATCACCTTACCTCTTTGCATTAACACACAACCTAGTCCAATATACCACAAAGTCTTCTGGTCCATCAAGGAGAGCTAGAACAGACGCATTACACAACTTATCCTTCAAGGTCTGAAATGCCAATTCTTGTTCCTCGCACCCAATCAAAAGTTCTTACTCTTTGAGTCAAGATAGTAAGGACTTAGCTATCTTAGAACAATCTCAATGAACCTACGGTAATACCCAGCCAATCTAAGAAAAGAACGACACCTCAGTCGGAGTTTAGGGGCTTCCAATTCTTCACAACTTTATCTTACTCGGGTCCACAGGAATTCCATTACCATTTATCCATGCCCAGAATACTGCACTTTCTCTTAGCCAGGAATGCACACTTAGAAAACTTGCATCAATTCTCCTTTTTCTCAGTTCCAAGGGACTCTTAATACCTAAAGTTCTACATGCTCCTCCTTGAGTCTTAGAGTAGATTAATATATCGTACTATAAACACTATCACAAAACTTATCAAGTACGCGGGGGGGGGCTCCCAGACTTTAGTCATGAAATCGACATCTTGCTAGCTGCATTACGTCAGGACCCAAAGGGAATTACAGTGACTCGACATGTCCAAACGAGTTCTAAACGCTGTCTTTGGTATGTCATCCTCATGCCTCTAGCTGATGGTATCTAGACTACAGATCGTATCCTTCGCAGAAAAACTGCAACCCCTTGTAGTTGATCAAATAGATCATCAATTCTAGGAAGTGGATAACAATTCTTAACAGTCAACTTGTTCAATTCTCTATAATCAATGCACATCCTAAAAGAACCATCCTTTTTTTAACAAACAATACCGGCGCTCCCTAAGGCGACTAACTTGGTCAGATGAAACCTTTGTCTTGGAGTTCCTTGAGTTGTCCCGACAACTCCTCCAATTCAGAAGGTGCTAAACGATAGGGATGATTTGCTACGGCGTTGCACCAGGTTAACTCCATCTGAACTCAATTTTCCCGATAGGTGTAAATCCGATAGATCATCCGGGGTGAATACCTTAGGAAAATCTCTAACCACAACAATCTCTTCTTGTTTCTATCACTAGCCTTAGCACTCATCAACAATCTCGCTTTCTCTTCCGGTCTCCCTGCTTCTACTCTAAGACCTTGCCATCGGTAGTGGTATCTCACTACCTTTATGGGCAAAATTATTTCAGCTTTATAATTAGACACCAGTCCATACCTATCATCATATCAAAACTTCTGCCCAAAAGGTATAATTGATGTCAAAGACTAACCCTAGATTTCTTGTTTGCAACCCTTAATAACCCAATCAATCTCTGCTAGCTGTCCGTTAGCTATCTCCATCTCATATCTAAAACTTAATTCGCTGGGCTCTATGCCTAACAGAGGTATAAAAGTAGTAGAAACAAAACTATAGTCGGCACCAGAGTCAAATAAAGTAGTAGGCAAAATGACGTTCAAGTAAACGTACCCGTCACAATGTTCGGCTTCTTGGCGAGCTTTCTTGCTCCTATATGAATAATGCCCTCCCCTAGCCTGGTTCTGGTTTCCACAACCCTGACCCCCGTTATTAGCAGCAACTTGATTTGGACGATTTCATTCCGGTTCTTGTGCTCTATTCAATCTAGGGCAAGCTGACCTAACATGGTCGGTACTACCACACTCATAACATGCTCTAACAGTTGGGTTTCTAGCATTGACAGGATTCACATTCCTTGGCACACCCCTACAATCTTTTGCCTAGTGACCTGGGTGGTTAAAGTTGAAGCATGTGCGACAAGGTCCACCGGGTGTATGGTAGGAGTTGCAGGTGGTACACTTGGACCAAGTACCCATATTCTCTCTTCCTACAGGGTTTACAGTAGTAGCAAAATCATTCCCAGTCCTAGTCCTCTTATTGTCATCCCTACCATTCTTATCCTTGCTAGTTTCCCCCACATTTATTCTTTTCTCAACTTTCTTAATTGATCCATTTCTCAAAGCCTCATCGGTCAGTGCACCAGAAATATTTACTGCCTTCTGCATAGTCTTTGGCTCCGTTACTGCCACCATCTCACAGATTTATAAAGCAAGGCCATACATATACCTCTCAATCATCCTACTCTCAGAAGTTAACAAATGTGGAACTAACCTAGCCAACTTATGAAACCTATTAGTATACTCAGCATGGCCAGCCCCGACCATGGCGTGATTCCACAACTCAGATTCCAACTTTTGCATCTCTTGACTAGGATAAAACTCTTGTATCATCATAAACTTAAAGGCATTCCATGACATACTAACAGAAACTTCCTGGCTTAGTGTGCGGATCTGAGAGTTCCACCACGTTAAAGCCTTACCCACAAATGAACCAGCGGTGTATTTCACTTTTTGGTCATTACTACAAGCACTCATATATTGTACATTCTCCATTTTCTCAATCCAACGAGTAAGAACTACAACACCTCCCTTACCATCATATTCCTTAGGTTACAAGCTAAGAACTCCTTATATGAACAACCTACCCGATTTCCATTTACTAACACATTCCCCACGTTCTCCTGAACGTTCTCATTAACCACATTACCATTCCGATTTCCAACATTTTCTCGGTTATTAACCTGAGCCAACATGGCGGGTAAGAGGTTTTGCAATTGCTGGGCAATGATCGTTGAGAAGTCGGGTGCACCCCTATTGGCTCATTCTACATTCCCATTGACCCCCTCTACACCTCCATTAGCTCCCAAACCCTGGTCATTTCATTGACCATTAAATTCATCAACACGCTCATCATTACATTCCCTAGGTCTTCTACCCCTTCCACCTCTACCAACCCGTACACCCGTTCCCCTCCTAATGATTCGACAGCAGGCCGGCCAGCACTTCAGGTCATCAACCTTGGCGGCATTATCCACATGAGGGAGAACATGGGCAACGTTAGGTAAGTGGGAAGACTCGCACATATATATAGAATATCTTACTATATATAACCAGATATGCACGTACTCCACCTACGGGTGTAACCTCATTTGTGTCAACAACATTATCAAGTATGTGTGAGTTGTCTATGATATGCTTATAAACTACGTTGGCCACCGTTACTTATATTTGCATCCTGTCCTATTCATATCTGATATTGAGCCACCCTTCAATGATGACATAACTAAGGCACCAAACCGCGAATACACAAAGGCACACATAAGTGGAACACCGCACACATAGATCCTATACGCAACTAAATGACGGATCTTAGGTTATAGTCTAGGCCAAACCACCTAGTTCTCTATAACCTTGGCTCTGATACCAATCTGTCACACCCTCACAATGACAGAAACTCGGGAATGCAACATAATGATCAATCATAACACAAGATACAAAATAGAGAAAACTACATTGTATAAACTCCAAGTGCTATGAAGACCATCAACCTTGAACAAACTCAAGTAATGTCCCAAATCGCAACTAAAATTCACAATCTCTTTCAATTATTCCAATGCCCTCACAAGGGACCATAATCCAAACTTAATCTAAAACATCCAAAAACTAAAATCAAAACAACAAACAAGCAAGACTTCAAACGAAATTCCACTCGGGATACTTCTAAGTCTGCTATCAATCACCAAATACTTTCTTTCACTTCACCTGAAAATGGCTACTCGAAAACGTCAATAATAATATTGGTGTGCTCGTAGATTTGACCATAAACCTAAAAGTTGTGCACAATATTTCAACAGTGGACAATAGTGCTATTGACAGTGAATAATCTGCAAGTACCTAGCATCACCGCTAATCAATAACCTATGTCACTTACGCACCTAAAGGGGCCTACCAACTGGAGCACTAAAATTAGGGCAGGACCACACCAAACCTGGGTAGGCGTACCATCAGCTCCAATAATCACACAAATACTGGGTAGACATACCCATCCGCTCCAAACAATCATACATCACATAATATTCATATAGCAGTCATAAGTACATAACTTGTCCCAAAAACAAAACCACATTTCAATAGATCATTCTAAAACATTTCAAAACAAATTTAAGTATCATTTTTCCCAACGGAAAAACAGTAACAAGTGGGTCTACGAGAACACACTCAAGGCACGTCTTTTAGCAACCAACTCTTAATCCCACAAACAAATGAAACGACGCTCGAAACGGACCTAGTCCGGTTATAGTCCCCAATATAATATCCCTTCCCACACATCAGATAAAGATCAAGATGAGATGAAAACAAGATGACGACCATGTGTGTACGACCACCGCAGCTGAACCACCCCCAGCGGAACCCCTTCTAGAGCTTATCACTCACAGATAAACGTATCAAAGAATTTTGGGGGTTTTCCTTTACTTGAAGATTTTTTAATCGATTGGAGCTAGAAGATGTTACAACTGGGTTTGGCTTTATTGCTTCAAATTGCATGTATGTGGTTTTATAAGATTCAATTTAACTGAACTCTTTTCGGGTATAGCTGATGGTCATGTTGTTATGCCTCATATCCCATGTTATGTTTTGCGCAACACATGTTCTACTGTCCTTTCTCTTTATTCCATTGGAATTCAGTTTAATGTTTTAATTTGATTGTATTCTTTGCTTTGACCAGACGAGTTTGAGAACGATGGTTTTATAATCAACGATCTTAATGACGATGAAGAGGGCAAGCCAGACATCGATGATGAGAAGCAAAAGAAGAGGAGGAAGAAGAGGTACACTTTGCTTGCGTGTTATTACATATAAATTAATATTTATTGATGCCCTTTTTGTTTTTCTAACTTCTGCTTGCCATTTTCAAAGATCAAAAAGAAATATGGTTCTCGATGACGATGATTATGAGGTCATCGAAGAAAACAACCCTGGATTTCATTGCCACACAAGTGAAAATTGTAAGCGGTTGAAGAAAGTTAGGACTGATGTTGGCGCACTACCATTGGCGACTATAGACAATTTATTTGGGGCTGATGACGGTACATTTCAAATATCAATGCTTATCATTGGTTGTGGATTTAGGATGGTTGTGGGTAGGTGACAGTATGGACGCATCTACTGCTGAGAAACGGCCAACTGCAATTTTGAATGGTCTTGGTTTAAACAAACTGATGCAACCAAAGAAGACTAGAGACTTCTACGGTCGTTGAAGAATGCATATTTCTCGGTTAGTGTTTCTATAGAATTTGACTTTGCTGAATCAGAAAGCTGGAAAATCTTAGTAGGTGGTTTGAATAAGATGAAATTTTAAAAACAATAATATAATTCGCTTGTATGACAAATGTTGTTGTTTTGAATTTTAATGCACATAAGCTCACTTACGACCGAGTCATTTTGGTTTGCGGGGTTGATCTTAATGTGTAATGGGTAAAGTAGACAAGTTTGCTGATAAGGAAAACCATTTAAGGGGGCTGAATAGGTCAATAGGCTTAAGTTTGCCATATTTTATTACTTATCCATGAAATTAAACTTACTTATAAAGAAACAAGATTTTGACAGAATTTAGTTTGCATGTAGCTATGTCGGTAATGCAGTATGTTGTGTTGATGTGAGTTTTGAACCATAAATGGGTATGCTGTGTAAATGGGCATATTGTTGCTAACACTAAAGATTCAAAAGAGTTACAATGATAATTACAGTTGACACTAGAACCACTTTATACGAACTAAGTTCAAAGTCGAACCATCGGATCACAAAGTTGCAAAATATTCTAGCCCCCGCCGCAACGCGCGGGTCTCTTTCCACCTCGTTTAATAACAAGTTACAAGCTCATTAAGTGTAGCTTTTGACTAGTTTTGTCCATGTCCTTTGTACTTTTATAGCCACACCATATCAGATATGCTTTGGAAAGTACATTTCCACAAGGGAGTAGTTATATAACTACGTTCTTAAAATCTTATGGAATTGCGTTTGTAAGACATACATGTGTGGCCGTTCTCTAGGGAAGTCAAGTTTAGTCTATTGGTAGTGGGAACAAATAAATGTCTTCTTATTGATGGTATCGAGTAATATGGGCTCACTCACTAAGGCTTGAGCCTAAGTATGTGTTCACTTATTAGATTATACTTATTTTGAAAAGAAAAAAAATAGTAACTTTTTGACATTATAATGCACTTAGCTATATTATAGAATATGTTTTTCAAATAAGTCTACCATACCTATATAACAGATCGTATTTAGAAAGATCACATTTTGATGTGTTATTACACATTTTGCTGTGTACTCGCTTATCTTGCAACCTTTCGGTTGGGGTTCAAACATGTGAAAGGTGATGAGGCTAAACTTGATGGGATCAGATGGACTTTTGTTTATCAGAATTTGTAAAATATAGAATACACGACATGAAGTTTATCAGAACCCTCAACATATGTTATTTAGTAATTAGTCGTCATGTTTTATCTCTTCTATAACAGCTCCCTAATTCTCTTTTCTGCTGCCATGAACTATTTCAGGGTCGATCAAAAGGGTTTGATGTTGGAAGGGCTTTACAGGCTAGATCATTTGATTTTGAGGAAGCAATATCTATGGTGTTATATGGAATTAACACGTTAGAGGAATTTCATGTCACTTCTAGCATAAGAGATGTGGTGGGTAACGTAAAGACTCTGCTCCTCTTTATTCAGGTAAAATACATTCCTAGCAATTGTCTGTTGCCTCTTTATTTTATTTGATAAATCCTTTCAAATATAATGAGACAAACCACTAAAATGCAATCCTGAGTATTTGACCACTTAAAAATTCCAGCACAACAGAACAAAAACTTGCAGCAGCTTCAGAACAAGAGATGTAGTCAGATGACGTATCAGCAGGACGATACCTAAATTGCTATTGAAGTGGGAGTTTGCTCAGAGGTATCTGTTTTGAACTTTGATTAACAAAAGTATGTATGCATCCTCACTAAACAATGATGGTCATGTGTGTTTTGGTGTATATGTGATGATTTTTACTTAATTGTTCATGTTATTCAGTTGCAGATTTGTAATGCTAGTATAGTGATGTCTATTTCGCCATCGATTTTGCTGTATTATTCAATAGTATCTCCCTAAGTCTTGCGCTATAACTAAAGTTTTGCCCCTTATAGTCTTTATATAAAGTCATCACTCGTCATCTAAGTTCTTTGTCTTACTAATGTAACTGCAAGCTTTTCTCTGAAACATATCAAGCATTAAGATAATAAATAATGTTTAAGATCTTAGCACAAATCCTTCTACTTCCAGGTTAGGCTCAATATAAAACTGGTTCAACGTGAAGGGAATGCTGTTTTACGTCGCCACCTGGAAAGCCTTCCCTTGGAATCTTTTAATTTGGCGAGTAAGACTTTATATATTGAGTTCAGCATATTTTCATTCGATGTTGTGTGTCTGGACTTGGATGTGGTTCTTACAGATATTGATACTTGCAGATGAGTCGATAGAAGATTCAGCCTTACAAGCTGATTTCATATCTCTTGCTACATTGCTATTAATCCGCAAGGTATGTGACTGTTTTTTATAACATTAGGAGTATATTTTTGTATTGAATATGTTAACTTCGCAGGATAAGAGCCTTCCATATAGAGAAGCCAAAGTTTCTCATTGTCGTAAAGGTAGCTTTTCATAAGCCTTACATCAGAGGTCTTATTGCTAATTTTGCCCAGCTTCGTGACATGCCTGCAGAATTCATTCAAATGTATTGCCACATAGCTGCACACAAATTCTTCTCTCTTTGTGATCCTGTAAGGCGAGGTTTGTCAGTCTACATCCTCTTCCTTTTTTAAGTCTTTATTATCGATACATTTTATTGTCTTGGTATTTTCAGTGTTATTTGAGGAATTTCTGTACAGGGAAGCCCGTATAAAGAAGATTTTGCGAATTAATGGAGTTGCACCAGGTATATATATTGCTCAGACACGCCTCTGTTTGTTAATGTTTTCTTGGTGAATTTTATGTCAATCATTACAGGAAAGTGAAGGGAAGGTTCTGATGCCGAGCAGACTTAAGAACTGCTCACAATGTTTTTAACATAGCAAGTGTCAGAAGGCATGTTTGTGATGATAGGTTATAGGTTGGGTTTGTGTCGAGTTTCAACCATTGCGTTTTGTAAAAAATTAATATTTTAATGAAGTTAATATGTTTGATTTGTATTTGTATCACTACAAATTCTAGATTTTAGTTTGTTCGCAAAAGCAATTATGCAGTAAAACGAACATTAGGTCCAATTTTTTTTTGTTATATGTTCATGATCGTGACCACCTTTTTTGGTCTCTATTGCTACGTTATGTGACGACTTTTTCGTCACTAATAGTAAATAACAGTGACCACTTGTTCGTCACTTTCTTCACTGTGACGATATTTTTCGTCACGAACAGGGTCAAATGGTGACGACTATTTTTGTCACGGACTAGTGACGACGTATAAGCTGGTCTCTAACAATATAGTGACGGAGCTATAGTGACGACTGCTGACGACCTCTTTTTTGGTCACTAGACCAGTTTGTGACCACTTTTTACATTGTTAGTGACGAAACTCGTTTCATCACTAAAGGCCAATTTTCTTGTAGTGATTTAAACTAATATTGTATACGTTGCGGGCTAAAGCCCAAAACCCGAGCCGGCCTAACAACACTACACCTAGGCGTCACCCTAGGTTAGTAAGAAAGTATAAATACCCCTCTCTAAGAGTGGAGAAGGTGTTGGTCTCATTTGTATTTTTTGTGCAAGGTAATCAACCATCTTCTTCTTTCTTCTTTTCTTTCTTTCTTCTATCTCTTTTCTTATGGTTTCTTATCATTGATTCATACCTATTTGTATAGAAGTGAAATGATATATTAGGTACCGACATTTTCCTTTTGTTTCCCTTGGAGTTTTTGTTGTTTTTCTTGTTCTTATCATCTTCAACCATATTCACAAAAGATGATCTAGCAATATCTTTACCCTTGCCTTTCCTACATTCTTTCATCCTAAGAGTTTCCTCTTTGCGAAAGTGGCTTCCAAGTTGTACAAGAGACAACTCATCCTTGTTGTGTTTTAACATGTGTTTGAAGTCTTTCCATAATGGTGGAAGTTTTTCTATGATACTAGACACTGAGATAGACTCGTCCATGAACAAACCATGTTGATTGT
>BQNB010006195.1:0-45217 GCA_026074375.1 Tanacetum coccineum | reverse complement strand
AATCATTCAGTTTTTGGTATCATTCGTTAACTCTGTTAGTTTACCTTGGCTAAATAATTGCTCTTGTATTTATTATGACATTTGAAGGCTAATAATTTTGGGTATTAGCCATTATTACGAAGATCTAAATGTTTGGTATTGTTTATCTTGATTTCTTGATTTATCGTTGAATGCTTGTTTATGTTTATTAATTTACACTTGTTTACGTGCTTAAGTATACGACCTATCCTTCTAAGTCTGTGTCTAGGATACGCTTCGGGCTTAAGTAGTTAATTGGATATTGCCTTTGGTTTATTGAACGTGTTGACTAGCAAGTGAACCTAGATAATTCAACAAATAACGTTTTGATTCCATAGGATAGTTGGACAAGTGCACTACTAGTGTATAAATTACCATTAAGCAATAAGTGGGTAAAGTCTCTATGAGCTACGGTTTAACAAGATCACCATTTATTTAATCCCAAAGATAGATTATAATTAGCAAATAAGGATGCTTTATGCGGATGCTTTAATTGTGACAGAATTAATGTGTCTAGGTCTTAGGAAGATGAAACGCCTAAGTCTTAAGAATGATATGCCACCTCGAGACAAGAAATCATTGCACTAAATAAACAAACCAATATTCTAATCCGATTAATAATGGTTAATACAGTTTCCTTATATTTGGCTCAATCGCTCTTTTATCTTTTGTTAATTTTCTTGTGTGGGGTAAAGTGCCTTGAATTGATTTTAGTCAGTCTCTCAGGCTGAAAACCCCTTTTCTTATTAGATTTAGGACTAACATAGGTTTAGCATAGGTTTGACATAGATTAGAATTAACATAGATTAGACAACCAAGATATTAATAAACTAAAAAGATTTAACCTTGCTCTCAGTGATCGACACCCTACTTACCAACGAAGCTACATCTTGACCGGGTACATTACCTATTAGAGTGTTGTTATGGGTTTAGTCAGCAAAATATAAATTTAAAACTTGAATCATAAAATCAACCACACACAACGACACATCAAGTTTTTGGAGCTGTTGCCGGGGAGTGAAAATTAATCTTGATTTTTATTTGATATTTTGATTTTTAACATTAGATTAGATCTAACCCTTAGGAGTAGTGTAATTTAGATTAGTGTATATTTTATATTTTCTGTATATTTGTGTATAATTGCTTGTATATTTGTTAGATTAGTTGTTTGTAAATATTTATTTGTTTAATTAATACACTATTCTGGTCGATAAACCGATACGGCGTATCCACTTCCATTGAATACGGCGTATCTAACTTTCTGTCGAATACAGCGTATTCATTCAAAGGATTAATACGGCGTATTCAGGTCAATTAAATACGGCGTATCGGTCATCTGATATAATATCAAAAGCTTTAATTTTCATGTTTGATTTCGTGCATCTTGATTTTCTTTTTTTCGAGCCTATCCTACTGACTGTTTATCCTGTGTTTCAGGTAGTGCATGACAAGGAGTTCTACTAGCGAACTATTTACACCTTACAAAGAACCAGAACGAGAATTTTGATCATCTAGGAAGCATTTCAAGACACTAAGTCTTGACAAATCGAGATCGCCTTACGATCTATTTTCTGACCAAGAAGAATATTCGGAAGAAGAAGTTGCGGAACCAATGGCGGAAACTATGGAACAATACATGAGCAAAACTCGAGCCGACTATGGATCAGGGGTTGCTAGGCCTAAGACCGAGGAAAAAGATAGTTTTGAACTAAAAGGCCAATTTCTCAAGGAACTATGAGACAATACATTCAGTGGTTCAGATCATGAAGATGCGAACGAACACATTGAGAAAGTTCTTGAGATTGTGGATTTATTCCACATCCCTAATATTACTGTAGACCAAGTGATGCTTAGAGCCTTCCCCATGTCCTTAACCGGAGCCGCAAGTAGGTGGCTAAGAAACAAACCATCTAGTTTGATTACAACCTGGGAAGATCTAAAGACTAAGTTACTAAGCAAATATTGCCCACCTGCTCGTACTGCAAAGAAAATGGAAGAAATCAACAACTTTTAACAAGAACTGGACAAGAACCTCTACCAAGCTTGGGAGCGATTTAAAGACCTCTTGATGAAGTGTCCTCAACACTATTTAACATGGATGCAGGAGGTAGTCTTGTTCTATAATGGATTGGATGTTCCCACTCGACAAATTCTTAATTCAAGAGGTGCTATACCATCAAAGACTATTGCTGATGCTAAAGTAGCCATCCAAGAAATGGCTGAATACTCTTAAAAATGGCACAACTAGACATCTAGAGCTAGAAGTACTAAGACTTCTGACAGACTAGCAGCTATACAAGCACAACTCAACAATCTTGGAAGAGAGATTAAGAAAGTCAATGAAAAAGTTTATGATGCTCAAGTAGGATATGAACAATGCAAAGGTCCCCACTACACCAAGGATTACCCACTAAAGGAAAAAGGAAAAACCCTTGAAGAATCCTACTATACTTAATTTGGTGCACCTTTTTAAGGAGGGGGATATAGAGCAACAAATCCATGTTTCTACCAAAGGAACAACATAAATCCTTCGTTCTAATAAAGAAGGCAATAAATGGAAGATACCTTGAGCAAATTTATAAGAGAATCGACAAAAAGACATGAGGAAAATTCAAATTTGATCAAAGAGATCCGAACTTCAAAGGATGCTGCCATAAGAAACCAAGGAGCATCAATTAAAACTTTGGAAATTCAAATCGGGCAGATGAGCAAGGTATTACAGGAAAGAGGATTTGGAAGTTTACCAAGCTCAACTGAAACAAACCCGAGAGACCAAGTCAAGTCGATCTCAACTGCTATTGATGCTGATGCTTGATATGCCGTATTGGATCACCCTAATACGCTGTATCTACTGGACTGAATAGTATACTAACGTACGATGAAAAACAAAACGACAATCTCGTTTCTAAATCGTTTGTGTTGATAGAAATAATGCCTAAAACATTATTAATATTTTTCACATCCTTACATTTTGATAATCACAAAATATAAAAATATTTTTCATCGCTCTTTACGTTTTGATAATCACAAAATATAAAATTGTTCAATGTAAAATTAAACGTAAAAATAGTAATTAAGTAGTAAATTTTTCAATTCGAAAATTATAATCCTTAAATGTATGAATAAATACATGCTTAATGCATTTTATTGATCAAAGGCAAATTTTTATCACTTCACACTTTTATAAAATGTTGTAAACAATTTATAAACATTAACCAAACTTTTTCTACAATTAAAATAAATGTTTTATTCAAAATAAAACAATTTGAATTCAAATTTTCGAACCTATAAAAGAAATGTTTTATTCAAAATAAACATTTTGAATTTCAAATTTTTGAACCTAAAACGGCTAAAAAAGTCTAGTAAACACCTCCCCTAAATAGGACAAAAAAGGGGAGCGTCTAAAAATGGGCGGCCCCTTATATACATGGGCGGCCCCCTTAATTATAAGGGGGCCGACACCCTATTTAAGGGGACCGGCCATAGACCCCGCTCCTCCAGCTTGTCCTATAAATACTGGACTATTCCCCAACATTTTTATTACCTTTTGCACTCATTCTTTATGTTCTAAAACAGCCCATACATCTCTCTAAATCCTTTGATCATTTAATCATAAAGCTTTGTTTCCATGTGATTCAAGCTTAATCCCTCAATTGCAAGAGAAGAATACTTCCATCATCAAGTGAAAAAGTATTACACCTTAGTGTGTATAGCAATCTTGTTGCATCCATATCACATATTTATAAATCAATTGTATATCTTGTAAGTTGTGTATAGTAGCTAGATCTTTACGATCTTTGTAAGTATAGTTAGATCGTGGTGATCTTAACAAGTAGTGTTAGATGGTTGTAATATAAGTAGTGTGGTGAAGAGAAGTTGTGAAGTTGTGAAGAGGGTGTGAAATTGTGAAGAAGTTGTGAAGAAGGTGTGATGTTGTGAAGTCATGAACAAGTCGTGAAGTTGTGTTGTGTTATATTGGTTCTAGCTAAGATTAGAACTCGACATCTAGCTTCGTGTCGTAAATCGGTGTAAGCAACGTTGTGTACGGTTTTCTTCGCCATAAGGGAGTTTGTTGACATAGTGAAGAAAACTCTCGAGTTTGGTGCTCGGGGAGTGGAGTAGGGCGAAGAGGTGCTTCGTTACCGAACCACTATAAATCCTCGCGTTGTGGTTTGATTGTTCTTACTCTTATCTCTTGTTTTACTTTATCATTTCATATACTTATATTGTTTATATTGTGCAAGCGTTGAATTCACAAAAAGTCGAATCTAAGTTTTACAAACATACATAAACCTTAAATTAAAAAATAGGTAAAACTATTCAACCCCCCTTCTAGTTTTCCACAATTGGTATCAAGAGCCACACTAAACAAGAATTTTAAAATAAATTGTATTTTAAAACTTGAATCGATCTATGGAATCGGAAAAATATTTAGAAGGGCAATCTATGCAAAGACCACCACTATTTGAAAGTGATGGATTTATTTATTGGAAAAATAGATTCGAAACTTATGTGAAGTCAAAAGATCTAGATCTTTGGCATGTTATTACCGATGGTGATTTTCCTCCTATTCAATTTAATCCCGAAACTAAAAAGGATGAAATTGTATCTTTTCATAAACAAAATGATGATCTTAAAAAGAAACTTGCTAAAAATAATGAAGCCAAAATGGTAATTTATAATGCTTTACCACGTAAAGAATATGAAAGAATTTTTATGTGTCAAACCGCAAAGGAAATTTGGGATACTTTGTTAATCACTCATCAAGGTAATAATCAAGTCAAAGCAAATAAAATAGATCTTCTTGTTCAACAATATGAACAATTCATGATTCCGGAAGAGGAATCAATAGATAATGCTTTTGCTAAATTTAACACTATTATTACTAGTCTAAAAGCACTTGATGAAGGTTTTTCTAGCAAGAATTGTGTTAGGAAGTTTCTTAGGGCATTGCATCCTAAATGGCGCGCAAAAGTCACGGCAATTGAAGAATCAAAGAATCTAACAACTCTTTCACTTGACGAACTTATTGGAAATTTAAAAGTCTATGAAGAAGTAATCAAGAAAGACTCAAACCGTCTAAAGCAAAAGAGAACAAAGTAGATCTATTGCCTTGAAAGCTAGAAAGGAATCTATTGATGATGATAGCTTAACCTCCGATAGTAAAGATAAAGAATACGCCATGGCCATAAGAGACTTCAAGAAATTTTTCAAAAGGCGAGGACGATTCGTAAGACAACCATATGAAGAAAGAAAATCATTCCAAAGGAATAAAGACGACAAAAATGGCAAAGGCGAAAGAAAATGCTTTAAGTGTGGTGATCCAATATCTCATCGGATAATGTCCAAAAACTTCAAGGATTATCAAAACCAAAAAGGTTTGTTGTGGAGGATTCTTGGAGTGATAGCGATGACGATGAAGATGAAAAAACAAAGGACGTAAAGTGTCTTATGGCTCTAAGCTTCCACGAGGTACTTTTTCAAAACCGAATATTTAGTGATGGGACAATCCATCACTAGATGAATATGGGACCTTAGCATTAGTGGAAATATAGTAGTTCTATGCAAATTTGGACTAAAAGTCTATGGCTAAAATAAAACTTTAAAAACAAGCTAAAGTAGGAATTAGAAATGAAGCCATAGAATTAGAGTATATCATCTAGGTTAGAAAAATGTAAGGAAAGTATTGAGAGAATGTAAATTTTGTCAAGATCCTCGAGCTTGAAAATGAGAAGCTTAGAAAGGAAACATCGGCTAAATCAATTTAACGATAGTTGTCACTCAATTAAGAAAATAATATAGTCTCTCAAAAACTTCCGGAGATAAATCCGGGTTAGGTTTATTTTTACCAAAAGGATTACCTAGCGGAAACCAAACTAAGTAAAGTTAGGTAAAAATCCCAAGAAGCTGAGGTGAAAGAAAAAATAGATAGAATCAAACCCAAAATTTATACTTATAAATAATACTAAAATTCCTATTGCAAATGATGATGTGGTAAAACGTTTTTACAAACCCTCCTTAAAACCCAGAGTCGGATTTATATCTACAATGAGTCTAACACCTCCTCGCCGAGATTAAAATGGAAAACTCTAATCTCTGTTCCAAACACCTCCACCATAGGAGAGACCAAGGTAGACCAAATTACTCTAACACTAATCACACAGTGTGAAATCATCCACATCAACCAAGCTTTACTCAATGTGGAAGATGCTCACCGTGCATGTGTTCGAATCAAATGCAAAACATATGCGGAAACAATAACTTCGGATACATGAAACATTGGGGACCAAATGGCTAAGCCATCACAACCTTTATAGTTGTTGTTGCATTCTCAAACATTCTTTGTCTCCCGAATTAAGGAATTATAATAAGGTTCCAGGGAACCATTATCATTTACATGATAAAGACATTAATGAAGATAATTCTAAAGACTAAGGTACGTCTCACTTTTAATATTCGTAGAATATAGATTATAAGTAAATATCTATGTGACTATGATGTTGTAGTGTAATTAGTTCTTAGAAAATAATGTAGTCTCTAGAAATACCATTTGTTGGTTTTCTAGTTTTGAAGAGATTAGTTCACTATGAACTATTCTTTCGTGTAGATTATTGTTATACGTCTCAAAAATGTAAATTTCTATGACCACATAGCAAAACTCACGTAGACGAAGAAAGAGCACGCTAATGGTTCAACAATTAACATAGAAGTAGAATTGTGCAGAAGATCATAGACCAACTATGGATGAAACCAAATCCCTTCGACTCGTACGATCGCCTCGGATCCATGTACCATCTATCCAAGTCTATAAATCAACTTGTTGAAATTTTCAACACGTTCTTATTATTCATTAATCTTCGCTAGCCATTCTCGTTCATCTCAAATCGAATATACTATTGTCTTTTTGAAGATATTTATCCTCCTTCTTGCAAGAAATTTCATCTCTAAATCACTCTCGAATTAAACGTCTTGATTATTTCGTCCGAATAGTCAAAGAAATTTTTATTAAACAAGGGTTACTTAATAATTGGCAAGAATAACATTCTCACATAAAATTGGCCAAAATCAAAGAAATTTTTTTTTGCTCAGGAGGGCGGCCCCTAAAATTAATGGAGGGACAGCTATATAAAATGGGCAGCCCCCTTAATTAATTAAGGAGACCGCCTATCTGGAAAAACAAACACCCCATTTCTATCGAAATTATATACCCAAACTTCATTTTATTTCTTCTCCTTCTTCTCTTACCCACTGAAAACGAAACCATAGCCAAAAACCTTCCAAACCATTCTTCCCCATCATCTCAATACTAATAACCAAACTTAGCAAGGAGGCTTTCGCATATAAGACAATCAAGCATCATTCTATTGTAAGCTTTCATCATTCTTTTCATTTGATTTCATCCCAATCTGCTTCCTAATCAAAATTGGGTGTTCGTTATTATTTTCCTATCTTTTTAGATTATAACTATGGAACCTCTAATAAACTGCAATGATTCTCGTAGTCATAAGAATCCAATAATTCATTAGAATTGAGTCACAATTTTTTTTTTGTTCGAAAATTTTATAAACTTACATACATATTTTTCATTTTAAAAAAAATCTTGAAACAAAGTTTATACATTGTTGATTCATGCCAAAAACACGTTAAAGCAATTCTACATTGCCCATCAAAACGTACATTCCTAAATATATACTTTTCGAATCAATAGATAATATGTTATAAAAAATAAAGGGGTGTTTGGTTCGTTTCTTAGGAACAATTTTTAGAGTCGAAAATGGACCATTCAGCCTTTAGCTTTGTCACGTGTAGTGAACACACTTATACGAATTGTATAAAGTCATCAAGATCATAATATTTTATTTTATATATGGTATCCCATTCTTACTTGATATGCACATAATAAATAAAGGGGCGTTTGGTTTAATGCTTTAAAGCATGGTTTCTAGTCAAAACAAACAAATATTTAAACTCTTGTAAGTATGAATAACAAATTATACGTGTCAAACGAAATTATAAACTTACTACATAATTTTTCGCCATGCTTAGTCAAAATTTTATATTGATAAGGGAGTGTTTGGGTTATTGTCTTGTTGTTGATATATATAATAATATTATATCTTCGACATCTTAGATTATTCTCAAAAAATAAATTAAGGAACATATGGATCACTTCTTAGGTTTTTACTTTTAAAGTCGAAGTAATCCTTGTCCACATTGTCAGATTTTATCATATACTGTTATTTTCCTTAGTATATTATTTTGTAACATTTTATGTTGTTGATATTGTTTTAGGTGGACGATAATGGTGAAAGCTATATACAACCGATGATCTCGCCTTACTTAAATCCTACCATACCAAAAGTACTCAAATTCTCGGCATCTCCATACCACTTGCCCAATTCTACAAACCTTTGAAAAAAAAAAAAAAAAAAAAAAAAAAAATAAAAAAAAAAAACTCCCAACATTCACGAAGGTCGGTTGATTGATTAAAGTTTATCTACAAATCCAACAACATCGGCGTCACTTTACGTGAATATTCCTTTTTTTTGTCTCTTTCTCAATCAACAAACCGATTGTGCCGCAAATTTATTCCCTAGGACTTCTATTAGCCAAGTCCGGTATAAAACCGATAGCTCATATGGTTATCTTGTTATCTCTATGATTCCAAAGGAATTCATAACTCTTACTCTCGCTCAATTTGGGCAAGAAATTCTCAAAAAATTTCATACAATGTCAAGCCGTTTTACAAACGGAATAGGACCTTGCATTCTTTGAGTATTCTCGAGAAAACGAGGGACCATAGTGCACCATCTTCCAACTCCAACGACATTCGTTGACTTTTGACAAAATGGAAGTGTTTGGTAGGACGTACTATTAAAAAGTAAATAGTACCTCTCTCAAATCCAAATCCAACTTCTCACCAATGAATTAAAGCCCTGACATGAACGCAATGGGACGAGCTCATTAGCGAAGATGTGTCTCGAACTAGGAGGACTGTAGGGATCATCTTACGCTTGTCTTGCTCATCTGTTGTATTGTGTTATTTGCCGAAGAACATTAACAATCTGGCTTATTTTTTCGTCAAAGAATCCGATGTGCTAGATATCTCCAAGCGCTAATCTTACGTATGGCTTGTTTCTTACTGCGTCTTATCGAACATCTCATGGGAATCATATCCTCATCTTGACAATGTCTTTATGGACTCATTGTTGTCAAGTTATGCGTCCTCTGCCCTAGATAAAACAAATCGACGACTCAATGTGATAGTGGCAAGCACGCGTCAGTCCGTATCTTCTTATCTTCTCATCATCATGGAGTCATCTCATCAGCACAATGATGATGATGATGATGATGATGATAATGTCCAAACTTCTCGTGCAAGTACTCCATTTCCTACCACCTACCTTAACTCTCTTGATCCTCTCAACTACCCATAACGACCTATATGCCTTCCGCTCCGAACAAACCGATGTTCCTCTTCTTTGAATCAGATACAAGAAACCGTCTTGTCTACCATAACTCACAACCATATGCAGAAGGAATGCGTGGAGGTTTCAATCATTTGGAAAGGCACTTAAAGGGGAGGGTTTAACAAGAACTAAGAAATGAAGACACAGGATTGAAGTGAGCTAGATGGGCTAAGTGTAGTTTAAGTCAATTTTAACTTCATTATGTATATGTTATTAAAACAATCTGGTGTGGTGAAATCTACCAATGTATTCGGAAAGACTTATGTGTTGGTTATTTTTAGGTACTTGTTTGCTATGATGACTTAAACCTTTGGTTGTTTTATTAAATCAACTAGTTGTGCCACTTTGTTATCATAATTTCTTTAGTGTTTTTTAAATGTTATTTGATTAAATATGCTCAGTAATACTCAATAGGGCTGTTGTACAAATAAACCCCAAAACATAAAATCTGAGGAAAATCATTTTTATGTGAAAAGATGGAACAAAGAGGGACGGCCCCTTAATTCAACACGGGCGACCCCCTTAATTTTAAGGGGACCGCCCCTTATTTGTAGGGGACCACCCTAGTTTTTACGGGTAAAACAATATTTTTTCTGCCTTTTGACCCTCTTTTTCTAGTCTCAGCTATCTGTGCCCGAATCTCGGAACACAATTTGGAATAATTTTTAACTAGTTCAAACTCCCTCTCCATTTTCAAACCATTTCCTTGCCCATGATAATTCCCTCCAAATGATCATTCTCCATCACACTCCATCTGCTGTCTATCATTCATCAACCATTTTCAACATTCCATGGACACCACGCTGAGCTCCATTTCCAAAGCTCCATGAAACCATAAAATCAACATCATTCCACCAAACAATTGTTTGTGGATTTAAAACCCATGCTGACAGAAATACGCCTATCACCCACACTTCAACTATATACCTAGTGCTCCTAATGGCACCTTCTAAAAACACCATCTAACCAAATGTATATGTCCTCAGCCCCTACTCATTTGACTACCATAGACCCATATCACCAACCTCTTATGAATATCTCTTTCTTACTGTTATGGTTACTTGGAACTCTACGCCAAAACATGATCCTCCTCTAAGAGTTTTTCCACCACCTCTAACTCAAGAAAATGCATCAATGGGATTGCAACTCGCACCCCTTTCACCAATCACCCCACTGTGATATCCTATTTGATTACTCCATCACCTTCACCCACCTATCTGTGGTCTTCCCATTTCCTTGGAATTCTGAGAGTACATGGAGATTCATGCTCGCTGGTGTGCAATTCACAATCGTACTCTTCAGATTTGGGTTGAAGAGATTGAACTCAATATAATGTTTTCATTATTGAACTGATGTCTCATATATCACCTCAACATCCCCCCAACCCTAGCTCATCACCACCTAACCTCCTACCATCTGCATCAAACTAGAAGACTCTATGGTTAGTTTCTCATTATAATTGGGCATCCTCCAATTGGGCAGCATGTCCTACGGGCTGTTATAGGTTTAAGGACTCTTGGGATGGGGGTTATTTTAATGAATTGGCGAGGGGGAGGGTGGTTTCTTTTGGGTTTTTTCTTTTTGTTTTTTTTTTTCTCGTTTTTTTTTTTTTTTTTTATTTTTTTTTCTTTTTTTTTTTTTATTCTTCTTTTCTTTTTCTTTTATTTTTTTACATTTTATCCATTTATTTTTTTTTTTTATTTTTTTTTTTGACAAGGTTTCATACCAAGCTCTAGAAGATTGATGTAATCCATACAGTGCTTTTTCAACCTTGTATACTTTATTAGGAAATTCTGGATCTTCAAATCATGGTGATTGACATACATACACCTCTTCTTCAATCTTCCTATAGAGAAAATCACTTTTTACATCCATTTGATACACCACAAAATCTTTAAATAAAGCATAAGCTAAAAATAGCCTAATTGCTTCAATTCTTGCAACAGGGGCAAAGACTTCATCATAGTCAATCCCTTCTTCTTGTGTGTACCCTTGAGCAACCAATCTTTCTTTATTTCTTATCACAATTCCCCTTTCATCCTTTTTATTCCTGAAAACCCATTTAGTGCCTATAGCCCTTTTTCCATTTGGTAAATCCACCAAAGTCCAAACTTCTTGTAACTTGAATTGTAGAAGCTCTTCCTGTATAGCCTCTATCCAGCTTGGATCCTTCAATGCATGAATTACCTTTTTGGGTTCTTCCTATGATAAAAAGCAAGCAAACAAGCAGTTTTGAAGGTCTTTATGGTTTGTTCTTTGTTAAATAGTACTAACAAACCCATGTTCCTCCAAATTCTTTGACATATTTCTTGTTTGTGTAGCTGATTGCAAATCTCTAATCACTTGATCAAGAGGATGATCTTTATGAATTCTTGTAGTTGGAATAGGACTGACTTGGATTGTTGTATCCAAATTGTTCATGTCAGCCTCTGCACCAACATCTTCATTATCTCTTGAGAGGTCAAATATGCTTATATCTTCCAAAGCAGGCATATTTGGATCATCTGGAAGTTCAATGCTTGTTTTTCCACCAACAACATTAACTTCATTTGTGCTAGCAGCATTAACATTGTTAGTGCTGTTAACATTATCATCCTTCTCTTGATCAATACTTTCACTATCTTTTCTTGGATCTTCATCAACCTTCTTCTCATCATCACTTGAAGGTTTGGATCCATCATCTTGAGAACTCTTTGGATCTTGGGAAAATGGTGGATCAGCAGGCCATAATGGTAGCAAAATGTAATTTTTGACAGGTTCTGTCTCCTTTCTAGCTTGACCTGCATTATCACTTGCTTTTGTACCTGCAAAACCATTAGACTGTGTACCTGCAACAATTGGCTTATAATTCATTGTTCTTGTTAGTGCATCAATATCAAATAGCCAATCTGGTCCACTACCTACAACATTAGGTGTACTCTCACTAAACCTAATATGCAAGTTTTCTTCCACTATCCTTGTTCTACTATTGAATACTCTAAAGGCTTTACTATTCAAAGAGTATCCAACAAAGAAACCTTCATCAGCCTTACCATCAAATTTGCCTAAGTGATCTATGGTATTAAGAATAGTAACAAGACACCCAAATGGTCTCATAAAACTTAAAGTTGGTGTTCTACCATGAAAAAGTTCATATGAGGTCTTGTTATGAGGCTTAACTACTAACACTCTATTTTGCACATAGCAAGCAGTATTAACTGCTTCTGCCCAAAAAGTAGTTGGCAACTTAAAATTAGCTAGCATAGTCCTAGCAGCCTCAATTAGTGTCATATTCCTCCTCTCAGCAACTCCATTTTGTTGAGGAGTTCTAGCTACACTAAATTATCTCAAAATACCCTTCATTTCACAAAACTGATTCGTTTCTCTGTTTTTGAACTCAGTTTCATTATTACATCTTATCTTAACCTTGTGATCTACTAGATTTTTTATCCCAGTTATAAAGGACTTAAGAATGCAACTAGTTTCATCCTTAGTAGCTAGAAAGAAAACCCATGTAAATCTACTATAATCATCTGTGACAACTAGGCAATACATTTTCTTCATAAGGCTTTTTACAAATGTTGGACCAAACAAGTCCATATGCAACAAATGTAAAGGAAGACTGATTGAGTTCTCTGTTTTGGACTTACAAGAGGCTTTGTGCTGCTTTCCCTTTTGACAAGCAACACAGGTTTGATCATTTTCAAAAAGTTTGGAAGGTAAACCTCTTACAAGATTTCCCTTAACCAATTTATTCATGGTTTTAAAATTTAAGTGACCTAGCCTTCTATGCCAAAGTTTAGATTCATCAGATGTGGCTTTTGCAAAAAGGCAAGTTAAACCTCCTTTAGGAACTATGTTCTTTAAATCAACACTATACATATTGTTCTTTCTAGGAACTCTAAGTAAAACTTGACTTTCATCAATTAACTTAAAGTTTGGAGATAAAACAATACATTCAGTGTCATTAAAAAGAACACTATTCTTTTTATCACACATTTGTGAGACACTAAAGAGATTAAACTTTAACTCTCTCACAAAATACACATTTTCAAAATCTAGATTACCAGTTTTAATGGTACCTTTTCCTGTGATTTTCCCTCCTTTGGGGTTCCCTCCAAAAGCAACATATCCTCCATCTATCTCTTCATAGTCTGTAAGATAGGACATGTTCCCTGTCATGTGCCTTGAGCATCCACTATCAATCACTCCTTGATCCTGTAAATCCATTTGTGGATTGCCCTGCACATTAGATAAGAAAATTAGTTTCTTTTAGGGACCCAAGCCATCACTGACTTAGATCTGCCTTGTGCATCAATATAATCAAACTTCTTTAGGGTGATTGATGCACTGTTGTGTTTAGAAACATGGTCTAAAACTTTAGTCTTTGGTTTCCAAACCCAACAAGCTGAGGCCTTAACAACATTAAAATTATTTCCCTTAACAACATTAACTACTGCTTTTGGCCTAGCAGTATTAAATTTTTTATCCCTAACAGTATTAACCCTTTGATTAATATTACTGTTTTTAAATGTTGTGTTCTTATGAATGGGCCTCTTAACAGTTGAATGTGTTGTTTTAGAAAGATATGACATTGGTCTAGCAGCATTCACTATTGTTTTTGAGTGAGCAGTATTAACTTGTCTAGCAGTATTAACTGATACTGCTGTTTTAGAAATATTTTGTCTAGCAATATTAATTGATACTAAGCCAGACTTCATTAGTACTGCTCTTGGAACCATGTTCTTTTTAGCACAAGGGTGAGTCTTTTTAGCAAAGTTTTGATGATTCACCCTTTGAGCATTGTTCCAAACAGGTTTTACCATTTGATTTATTGAAACTGTTTTAGATAGTAATGCTATCCAAACTTCAAATGATCAAACTCCACACACATAACAGGCCTTATTAAACATCTCAAAATTGCTTCCTAGTCTTTGAGACATCATATTGTTCTAATTTCTTTGATTGCCCCTCTTAGACTGTGAGTGTTTAGCTATGTTCTCAACTTGTTTAAAACAATTTACCTAGTAGATTTTTCTTGTTGTTTAGATTTGACAAACTCTTTCTTAACAATACTAGGCCTAACTGTTTTCTTTTCAATTTTAGGGCCTGAGACACATCCTCTTCCTCATCATCTGGACCCCATTCTTCAATAATTAGGGCATCAATCATTCGTTCCTAACTTACATAGGCCTCTTCTTCACTAGACATAGCTTTACAGTTCTCACTAAAACTTATTAAACAAACTCATCTAAACCAGTAAAAGACAAGTCAGGTGTTGGAGGCATGAAATTTCCTGTGTAAAGGAGTGAACTGCATTATAATTTTTATAGCCTAAACCCTTTCTTGCAATTGTCAACTATCTGAACACCTAAATGAGCTTGTTTAAACATTTTTAGATGCATAATGTTATCAAATTTATCTACATTAATTAGAATTGCCATCTGTTATCTATTTGAACCGTTTTCAAGCTTTTCCTAATCTCCCTAATAGTTATTTCTCCTAAAAGAATTTCAAAGTTTAATCCTTAATATTTGTAAACAAATAGACTCATTTGCTTTATAAACTTTAAGTTTTTCCCCCATTGACTTTAAACTTGTCTTATAACCTAGAACCATTAACTCAAATTTCTTTAAATCTTTTAATAGTTGATCATTTTGAGATTTAAGAGGTTTAACAGTTTTCCAACAAGATTTTGAACAAATAGAATCATTGGGTACCTTTGAGTCAGGACTTGAAGATGAGAAAGCCATGAGTGCATAATTAGGCCTTTCCTCTGCCTGATCACTCTAATCATATCCACTAAGACTATCACATGACACCAAAGTTGTGGAAGTAGATGTTTCTACAAGCACACTCCTTCTTGAGCTTTTCTTGTTCTTGTTGTCTTGATTTCTTGGAGCTCTGCACTCCCTAGCAAAATGTCCCCTCTTACTCCACCTTCCAAAACCCACACTAAATAGTACACATTGCCATTAACAGAAGCTATCCAACAAGTGTACTTCAAAACCATCTAGCCCTCAAGGTCACCAAGGCCCATTGACCAACTCAAATCAACTCTTATATGACATTAGGAATGGATTTTTGTTACAAGTCTCCATGTGCAAGTTGAGGATTATTTAGTTGACTAGCAAAGAATGCACAAATAACAACATCACTCAAGTTATCAATATTTGTAGAGTAAGCAGTATTAACTTGAGTGCTAGCAGTAGTAACTCTATGAACAGTATTAACTACTTGAGCAGTATTAACCGCTTCATTACTGTTGCCATAGTTATTTGATGAGGATACAAAAGCCATATTCTGTGTGCTTGAACTTGAGCTAGACATTCCAATAAACTTCTGATCATACACATTGAGGTTGTTAAGAGATAACCATGCTCTAGTAATCCGAATCAGCCTTATACCTCCACACAAATAGCATGGTGATCACATTCTGTGACAAGCTTCTTAATAACTTCTGATATACTTCTTTTTGTGAAAGCTTTTCACCCAAAAGCTCCAACTGACTCACAAGCTTTTAAAGCCTATCAAAAGTTTGATCAAGCATATCTGAGCTTGGAGCAGTGAAGTTTTCATACTGCTACTTTAAGAGATTTCTTTGAGTCTTTTTAATAGCTTCATTCCTACCAAATCTATTTTCAATATCTTCCAGCAATAGTTTAGCATCCTTTATAGAGTTAAACTTTAACTGATGTTCATTGGGAATGCCCATCATTAAAGTACTTCTAGCCTTCACTTCTAATCTTCTCTGAGCCTTATCTTCAGCAGATGTAATAGGCATCACTGTCATGACACCTTCTACCATTTATGTTTTTGGCAAGGTTGCACCATTCTCTATCACTTCCCACAGTGAATAGTATATCATCTGGATGTGTTATTTAATCCTCATCCTCCATAACTCAAACTTACTCGGTTTGAGCATGGGAACTTTGGATGCAGCCACTATGTTTGCAGAATCTTGATCCATATCTTCTAGCAAACTTTCTCAAATCAACAAGCTCTGATACCACTTGTTGTCCTAGTTGTAGGATACCTCTTGTTGGATCCCACTTCAATAGATCAAATTCCTTAAGCTTGTTTAAGGTTTAGTTATATTAGATAAATCTAACACAACTATAGTAGAAACTTTGTGTGAATGTATTAAAGATTATGCGGAATCTAATCTTTAATAAAAGAATTTTTTAATAGAAAATAGTAACACAAAATCACAATTTAACAAACAATAAAAGCTCCAATATTATTAAGAATAATACGAATACTCTCCTAGTATTAGGGTTACAAAACCTTGAAGCTATGAACTATACGACTTTGTATATTTTTCTAGATAGATTTATGATGGTATTATTTATATCTTTATGCCCTAGGACCTCCTTTTATACACCAAGGAATCCTAGTCGATTTACAATATATTCCTAAGACTTAGAATATTCTCTATGACCTATTCTATAAATAACTAATACTTATCACGTAAGTAATCTTGATCTCCAAACAATCTTTATCCTTTCTTCAATCTTTATCCTTTATTTGACAGTAGAAACTCTTTCAACAGTCTTAATCTTTGAGCAGTTGTAACTTTTGTACTAGCATCATTAACTTTTAACACCAGCAGTAGTAACTTATACACCAGCAGCATTAACCGTGTACACGCAGTAGTCACTACTTAGAATATTTTCTTCAATCTTCACCAGCAGTACTAACTTTACACTAGCAGTACTAATATATACTAGCAGTAGTAACTGTGAACTAGCAGTACTAACTTTATACTAGCAGCACTAACTACTTAGCATATTTTTCATTAAAGTTAATGAACAACACTAACTTTAGCTTAGCAGCAGTAACACAAACCTTAGCAGCAGTAACTTCAAGATCATCAAGAAGTCTTTTAATCCCAATATTAATCCTAGTGCCTCTTATCAAGCAAATCCTGATACTCACTATGCGGTCTTAGAATGCATCATAATAACAAGTTCTAGAATTTAATATACTATCAGTACACTCATATAATTTAAACCGATCTCAATGCTCCAGAAAAGGAGACAAGACCACATATACACCTCCGTAATGACGAAATAGATACACATGATTGCTCACTCCTTAACTCGAGAAAGCAAAAGGTATAAACTATCTTGGGTATCAATAATAGATACCTGAATTCCTATAGATCTAAAGGCAAACCTCACATTTTTGAGGTGGAATTCTAAGGGGTTTTGTGCTAATCATATACATTCCTATCCATCAGACGCTATTAATACTCGGTTTTTGTCGGTATGTGTCATAAAAAAATTAATTTTTGGTTAAAATCACCTTTTTATGCTATGTTTCGATATATTACCCATCATTTTAAGGGCAAAACAAATGGCAAATGAAAGAATAGTTTCTAAGGCTTATTTTTTCCCTACACTTAAGTTGAACATTGTCCCCAATGTTCTATAGAAGTACCCGTAAGAACGAATTAAAGGGAAAAGAAAACAAGTAAAAGAAACCAGTACTCCCCTGGTTTGCTCAATAATGGAGAACAAACATGCGATAACTGGTTAAATCGTCCTCCAAGAATCATCCAATGAAATTTCCTAAGAACTTCCAAGCTTCTTTTCATCAAATATAACTTGTAATCAAAGACAAAGACAACTACACCAAGCATAAAATCTGCGATATAATAATATATACAGTGTGAAATTAGGATCGACTGTATAAAGCAGTAAAGATAGGATGAGAGAATTGTTAAACTTATGGTTTTGCAGGTTTATAAAAGAATTACAACTTTCTTAAGTGTTGTACAAGTTTTATTTACAAAATACTTAAAAATTGTGAGTTTTCCTGTAACTGGGAATTTGACGCCGCCAGGAATATCCTGACCCGTCACAGGTGTCGCGGTGATGGCGTCGCGTGTAAATCGTGACACCGTCTCCACACTCTGTGAAAACTCATTTTTCAATTTTGATGAAAAATTTCCTACACTCATTCTTATAAGTTATTTTCCTGTACAAAATGCTGCATAACAACCTGAGAATTAACAATTCAATCATATGAATCGAAACTGACACGAGTTAATCTAAATAATTTATTTCAAATGTTTGAATTTGGTTCTAAAAACTGGATATTTCCCCAACACTTATTTTGTTACAAAATACCTTTGATTGCAAATAAGACGAAGTTACAAACAAACAAAGCATGATTACAAAGTAATTCAAACATAATAAAACAAACAATAAAGAATTAAAACACACAAGACACTCCTAATTGCGGGAAAAGTAAATATTGGGTTGCCTCCTAAAAAGCGCTTTTCTTTATTTATGAGTCTTGTAGCTAGACTTGAAGTCACACGTCCTTAAGTAACTTCTCCTTTGTCTCTCAACATCTCTTTTTCTAATCTCATCAAATGCCTAATTCCTCTCCTATCACCTCCGTCTTGCATGTACTTATCTCCAATGAGTAAGCTTTGATAGTAGTGCATCCTTCCATGGCCAAAGTTTTCTTCATAGGCGGACGGGGGTATGGAATCGGTGCTCAAACCCATAAGTCGTGTTTGCTTAAATATTTCCATGGTGTGAGGCATTTTAAATGTAATTTTCTCGTCATCCTGTTTAAACATGACCGTTCCTTCTTCTCTATTGTAGACAAGGCCGGTTTCATCAATAAAGGGCTTCCAAAAGCCATTTCTCCAAGGTGGCGATCAATAATGCTAGTGGTATCTTCCAATATCATAAAGTCGCATTTGTAGGCGAAGCTTCCTATGAAAATTTTTAGACATCTTACTCTTCTAACAAAGTTACTAATTTTATTGGGGTTTGATGGTTTCAGCCTCGATCCAAGCCCATAAGTCATGATCCGATTATATTGACGCCTAGACATGACATTGATTGGTGATTCTAGGTCTATGTACGCATGTCTCTTGAAGAAGTGTCCGATCATGCAGGAAATGTTGATGTTGTTCAGGCTTCTGGCTCTTATTCTCACTTTTACCCATGGGGGTCGAGGATTCTTTAATTGCCATTCATGATGTGTTAATTCCTCCATAGTTGGGAACGAGTTAAAATATTCACCATCTTCCTCCGCTTCTTCCTCTTCCTCATCTTTGAGTATTTCTTCAACTTCCCAATCAGTTTCTACTTCACTTTTATCTTCTTCCATCAGCTCTTTTACTTCATCCTTCGCTTCTTTCGTTATGTTGTGGCCGTGTTCGGGTGTGATGTCTATCGTGGTTTCTCCTTTTTCAGCTTTACTTTCCTCACTGAGGATGATAATTGAATTGAAGAAATGAACGCGTTTTAGGGCTGATGGGTTCTTGTTTAGTTCAATTATGGATGCGAGGGAGAGGTACTTTGGGGAGAATAGATTTGATGGGCTTTTGATTCCCTTTCTTCTGAGCTCCTCCCTCTCGATATGGCTGATTGAAGCAGTATTTTTGGAAGCCACGGAGTCTCCTGCAGATTCAGGGATAGGTGCGTCATTAAGCTTTTCAGAAACAGTTTTCCATAGAAGATTAATCTTTCCAATCATGTTGTTTTGCTGTTGTTTAAGTTGGGTTCTTAGGTGAGATAATCTCTTCTCTTGGTGAGATTCGAAATCATCTAATGCCTTTTTCAAGCTTCATTTGGTAATTAGATGAATGAGTAAAGATCGAGCCGTTCCCAGTTAAAGTTTGGTTTGTCCTTCCAGGTGTTGGTGGCTTCATTAAAATTCCTTGGTCCTTTGTTAGTGGTGAATTTCCTATTTCCCATATCATGGTTACGCGAGGATGTGTATTCGGCAAAGGCTTTTTTGGGATCTTCCATGCAATACTAAGTGTCGTGAGGACCACTGCAGATCTCACATGAGGTAGTGACTTTGTTTACTTGAGTAGGTTATGTCGGAGCAAGATGGGCTTCCATCAATCGTTGGACTTAATTTTTGAGCTCGATTAGGCGACGGTCGGATGTACTCGGGACATCTTGAGGCAAAGCGATTGCCTTGACCGGCTTAGCAAAATCCCTTGGGTTGTTCCAACTTTCGTTGTCATAGAGGGCGAGGTCCTCTAATAATGCCCAGGATTCTTTGGCGTTTCAGTCATGAATCTTACCACCGGCTGATTGGTCAATGGTTCGTCTCGTGACCTTTAATATTCTCATACAAAGGCTTGTACTTCACTCAAACTTCTTAGTTTTTCAATTCAGCATGCTTGAAGTTTCCTACGATGAGTTAAGTAGGACATCATTTGATTTCTTAATTGATCCGTGGTTGGCTGGTCTGATCCTGATGCTTCTGATCTCTGCTTTGATCTTTGTTGAGCAAGGAATTTTCTCTGAGCAGCAATTGTATCATGAAGGAACTTTGCTCTTTCTTCTATTGTGAACTGCTCTCTTTCTTGCTCTTGAAGCTTCTCAGCAAGTATTCTGTCTGCCTCAATTCTTGCCTTTATTTCATCAAAGTCTTTTATAAGAGCTTCATTTGCAGCTTGTTCTTCAGCTACTCTGTTTCTCTCCTCTTCAGCTTCCCATTCTTCTTGAACTTTCCTTGCCAACTCTTCATCACTTTCAAGCTGCTTAAATTTCTTCACAGCTTGAGGAATATCATCATCTTCACTTTCAGATTCATCCTCCTCTTCAATCTTCTTCTTCCCTTTGTCTTTAGGATCAATCTTTGGAAGAGGCTTTAATGTGAGAAGTGATCTTGTAGAAGTAGGCCTAGGTCTATCAATTTCTTCAACATCCTTCAACTCTACACCTTTCTCTTTTTCTTTAGAAGCAGCTTTGGCTTTACTCATGTTGATGAGAAGTGTAGCTATTGTTTCATCATCACCAAATATCATAGAAGTGGGTGTTTGAGTGGATGTTTGAGAGGCTTTAGTAGCAATTTCTTCCTTAGGTTGATCTTCAGTACCATCTATTTGCTCTTTAGTACTAACTTTCTCTTCAGTACCATGACGGCTCAGGGAGTTGTCGGTACATCTCATTCATTGTCATCTCAAACATGTCCCGGCTTTTTCCCATTACTGACAGTGCGTTGTTCATGAGCGCGTCGACTTTGTGCTCTATGATTCCTAGTAATTGCTCGATGTCAGGGTTTTCGTAATTGAGGTCTCCATCTTCAGGGTTAACGGGGTCGTTCCACCCTTCATCTTCATACTGGGCTAATTCCTCCATATAAACCCAAGCTCTTTCAGCGCTCATCCTTCTTAGTTGACCGCCAGCGGCGAAATTAATTTTTCTTTTTAGGGAATCATCAATACAATCGTAGAATATTTGGATTTGGAGCCAAATATCGATGCCATGGTGAGGGACTTTTTGTAGTAAGTCCTTGAAACGAGTCCATGCTTTTGATAGAGATTCTCTATGAGGTTGTTGGAACATCAGGATATCATTGCGGAGTTTTGCGGTCCTTCCCGGTGGAAAGAATTGAGCAAGGAAACGAGTAGTAAGATTCTCCCATGTGGTGATGGACCCTACTTGAAGACATTCAAGCCAATTGCTAGCTTGATCGCGAAGGGAAATTTGAAATAAAAGCAGGTGAGTTCTTTCCCTGTTTTCACCGTCAAGGTCAAGTGAGTCCACAAGTTTTAAGAAATCTTTGAGGTGTTGGTTTGGATCCTCGGACCGAAGTCCGTGGAATGAACATCCGTTTTGCACCAACCGGATGGTGTCGGATCGAAGAGGTACCACGTTGTTCCTTACGGGGAGCTCAATGGTATTCCTGTAGCCCTCGTGGCTAGGTTTGGAGTAGTCTCCAAGAGTACGGATAGGATTCCCGTCTCCCATGGTGGTTGACGAGAATGGGTTACGAAACAAATAACACAAAGAAAAGATAGACTACGAGAAAGCTAATATGTGGAAATTAAAGTCTCACTTGAAAGGATTCAAGTGAGTAGAACTAAGCTAAACTATGATCAAAGCCTAACTATTCCCCATGCAGCAGCGCCAAAAACTTGATGTGGTAGTCGTAGGACTTCAACAAGAAATTTTACAACTCCCTAGGCAGTGTACCTAATCGTTGCAGTGTAGTATAGGCAAGACTCGGGGGTTGTTATCGTTCTCTAGGGGAATAGCACTGTGAAGGCCGAATCGAATGTTTACTAAGGTCTAGTGGTTAAAGGAAGATTCTTTTTTGGGTTTTTATATTTTATAGAAAGCAGTAAAATCATATAATTGAGAGGTTTGATTTGGTTTTAGCTATTAAACTAAATAAAAAACCACGCTAATGTTGATAATAATATAATAAAAAGATTGTATTCATTTAATCGTGTATTACTCCTTAGATTGCTTCTCCTAGTGTTGTTGCTTTGTCACACTTGTGATGATCTGTCTAATTATTTTCTGAGTCATGAACAGATTACACGAACCCGCCGTCTATTTAATATTTTGTTGAGGCAAAACACAAAGTAAGGTAGTATGAAGACTATTACCCGGCCCCCAAGAGTATATTAAATGCATTTGAAATATATTAAAAGTGGATCAACCATATAAGGGGCAAGGTAGTATGAAGACTGTTACCCGATGATATCCTTTCTACACAATCATGTTTCTCTAGACATATCAACAACGATATAGACAAAGCTGGTTTTCTAAATCCTAACATGCATATTCATCACAAGAAGCAACACCACTAAGATCTACATTCTAGGTTTCATACAATCATAAATGAATACAATAAGGAGTTTAGCCAAGCATGTTAAAGATAAAGCAAGAACAATAAAGAATCAAACACCAAGACATATTGAATGATTAAGATCGTCTTACTTGATTAAAACATGACTTGAAGGAGGTACAATAGGGTTTTGAAGCCCTAAAATCATCCTAATAAGCTGCCAAATGAACTAGGGTTCGTCCCCCTTTTTACTCTAAAGTTACACATACAAAACCTTAATTTCGTGTCTATATTTATAAGAATATCGCTGTGACGGCATCGCGTTTTAATCGTGAGGCCGTCATAAAGTAGAATCTTCTAGATCTCTTGGGTTGGGTGTGCGAGCTGAAGCAGTCATGATTTCTTGGGACACCGTCGTGGGGTGAGTCGTGACGGCGTCACATGTATCTTGTGACGCCGTCTCCAGCCGCTGAGAACATAATCTTGAGATATGTTGGTGTAGGTCCATTGTCTTGTTCGTTTCTTCTCCAAATGATCCCAAGTCACGTGTATTTCCTCCAAATGCCTTCCAAATGCTAAATACTTGAAAATGAACGATTAAGTACCAATTTTAGGCACAAATACTTGATTTAGGGGGTTAAACAATCCCAAAAAGTGTATAAAATAACACCTCATCAAATACCCCTACACTTGGGATTTGCTTGTCCTCAAGCAAATGGGCTTTTCTACCTAGACAATAACAATATGAGGGTCATTTAACCTACTATTTAAAATTATTTTACAACACAACCTTCTAGACCTCATAATTAAGAGCACAAAAAGTATATACTAGCACCTCACATAAGTGTTTGAGATTCTCTCTTTTTCTCGGGTGTATAATAAATTATAACATAAGGGGAAAACGGAAAATCAACACTCATTACCTGTCATAGCATATAAATTACCATAGGCTTGGTAAAGGAGCAAACCTCCACCGCTAGGTGCAAGCATTATTCATTACTATCTAAGAGGTATTTTTTAAAGGGTTGTGGGATGTTGGTGTAAGATAACATGTAATGGAAATAGTAATGGATAGGATACATTTACATGGCTTTGGATTAATTTGGAGTGGAAGGGTTAGCTAATTATTTATACGAATACACGTTAGTTTGGTTGCTAAGCCAAGAACTCGGACGGAGATATACAAACTCTACACCAACTCTTACAATAAATCACTCCCTTTTCTTTTTCTCTTCTTGTTTTTTTATTAAGATTCTATAAATCATAAATGGGGTTATCCCATGCTCGTTATTTCAATCTATACTATTGACACGATTGAGGTGGATCAAAATAACATGGGAGATCATCTTAACAGACGGTATGGCGGGTTTGACTTAACTTTCTTCCCCTTTCTTCCGCGATATAAACTACTTCTATAAATTTACCAATCGTCCCAAAAATAGTATTTACAAGTATAAGGACTTAGTAAACCGTGTATCTAAAAATAATACTAGGTTTAAAACAATAGTGTACTAAAAGGCGAGTACATTCAAAGTAGGTTAAGGCAATTTGGGTGTAATGATTGGTTTTTAGGGTGATAATGGCTTTCATTAATAGTTCGGATTAAACCTAAAGATTACGAAAAACGTGAAAAGGATAGGAACAGAGGGTTTTACTAGGTTTATCCTACACTAAAAATGGTGCTGGTAAAGGTGTGGGATAGTTATATGATCGAGGTTGACCATCATAACAGTACAGGTTTTTACATGGGTTCTAATCATAGTGTCTCTTATTATAGCATATCTAATACTTTACTATTTCGGTCTCGGAATGGGCATCAAAAATAATTTCTAAAATTTAATATGCTATCGGTACACTCATATAATTTAAACCGATCTCAATGCTCTAGAAAAGGAGACAAAACCACATATACACATCTGTAACGACGGAATAGATACACATGATTGCTCACTCCTTAACTCGAGAAAGCTAAAGGTATAAACTATCTTGGGTATCAATAATAGATACCCGAATTCCTATAGATCTAAAGGCTAACCTCACATTTTTAGGGTGGAATTCTGAGGGTTTTTGTGCTAGTCATATACATTCCTATCCATGAGACGCTATTAATACTTGGTTTTCGTCGGTATGTGTCATAAAAAAATTTAAATTTTGGTCAAAATTACCTTTTTATGCTATGTTTCGATATACTACCAATCATTTTAAGAACAAAGCAAATGGCAAATGAAAGAATAGTTTCTAAGGCTTATTTCCCCCTACACTTAAGTTGAGCATTGTCCTCAATGTTCTATAGAAGTACCCGTAAAAATGAATAAAGGGAAAAGAAAATAAGTAAAAGAAACTAGTCCTTCCCTAGTATGCTCAATAATGGAGAAGAAACATGCGATAACTGGTTAAATCATCCTCCAAGAATCATACTATGAAACTTCCTAAGAACTTCCAAGCTTCTTCTCATCAAATATAACATGTAATTCAAAGACAAAGACAACTACACCAAGCGTAAAATCCACGGGTGAATGATAAATACATACGTTTAACATACTTTTAGGACTCTACAAAAACAATATAGATAGGGTTGAATGTGTTAACGTAAATAGTTGGTTTTCTGTTGGTCTATAAAAGAATTTACAATTTTGTAATATTACTCAAGTTTTTATTTTCAAATATACTTAAAAAGTTCGATTTTTTGTGATGGGCCATGACACCGTCAGGAAAATCTTGACGTCGTCACAACGGATGAGCTGACGGCGCCACTTGAAAATCATGATGCCATCTCCACACTTTGAGAAAATTCAGTCTTTGTTTTTGATGAAAAATTTCTTGTAAGCAATCTTATGAAGTTTTTCATGTGATTTAATTATTGCATAAAACCATAAAAATAGTTAACACAATCATATGACTCAAAACAAACACACAAGACACACGACATTCCTAAATGCATTAATTTAAAATATTGGGTTGCCTCCCAAAAAGCGCTTGTTTTTGTTTGTGTACACGTGCCTGATGCGGGGGGGGAGATTCGTTATTTTATCGTGTAAAGGTGGGTTTCCTGTAACACCCCCATTTTTTTTCAATATAGCAGCGGATGATAATCTGGGGTATTACTTCATAGGTAAACAGTCGCAATCATAGGGAAAAAAGACTTAAAAGAGACGTTATCATTATTTAAAATCGGAGTTTTTACAAAGGAAGGTCCAAAATTAGTAAACATAAAATGTGTATGATAACATGTTTAACCATATTTCAAGTATATGTCAATCCAATGCCATAGTTTCTTCCAATTACCTAGGATAAACATGCATAAAAAGGGTCAACACAAAGGTTGAGTGATATTCATAGGTTTAAGTTAAATAATTTGAATGCAAATTCGATATTGGGTTACGTTGTTATACACCCGTTATAAAACAAGTATTATTGCCATTAGCTCATGAATCCGAAGCCTTGGGATATATTTGATACGTTATAGCCCCAACGGGTGCCTTTGCCAAAACACCCGCAGTTATATTCTAATGGTGTGTAATTGGTTACCGGTATAACTGGGTACACCAACGGGGAGTCCAACCCAAATAGATCTATTCACAACATTCGCGCTCACTCCGTAGAGTAATTAACGGTTCATGATATTGGGGACTTAAAGGCAAAATAGTTACTTAGGCAATAATAAATCAGGATAGCATACAGAAAATATTTGCATTCATGGTTTAAGCATGTATCCCCCTCGCGGGTTTATAAAACAATTGAAAGATTGAAATGCGAGGCTATGAACTCACCTTAACAGTATAGGGAAATTTGATTGATAGCAAAGGTATATGGAATGAAAGTAACGGCTTCGTCACACGCAACCTGGGGTAATATGTCAAGTCTTAGTTTGATTGAATATGTTTTACATTATAATGAATATCATCTTTGATTGAATTGTTATGGAGTATTGTATCACCGTTCGGGCAATCATAATTCAGAAGTCATTCAGTAAACGTTTGAGGAGCTAAGGCACTTTAATTGTAAACCCAACAACTCAGTCAGAACGTAATACCAAGATGAAGCCCCTTAATATGAAGCTCCCTAGTATTGTGGTACGATATAGATTCAGGATAGGATTTTTAAAAGCATATCGATGATGAATTATATAATACTTATAACATAATCGGTTTTAAGCGTTTTGATCAGTATCTGGAAATGATAAGCACGACAAACGTTAATTAAAATTATGTCTTATAATGTTTTGAACATATTTTTATACTTTTTCAAAATGTTACATTTTAGACCCTTAGAATGTATATGGCAAATAATTACACCATTGGGAGTTTGAATTTTACAAGTTTGTCCTTCTAGTTTAAAGTTGTACAAAGTAAACCTTGAACTTTGGTAAGTGAATAATAGGACCCTATAGTTATTACATTAGAATTATGGACACAAAATATGTCATGGTATTTATAAGTTTTCACAAAAAGTTACGATTATATAGCACTATGCATGAAAAACGTATGTTCTTAGTCCACTATCCATAATAATGATTATTTTCATTATGAATGTAATTTTGCAGGTTATAGCTTATTAATATAAGCTAAAATATGAAGGTTTAACGTAACAAAAGTTTAAAATAACAATTCGTTAAGCTAGAAATCAAAACAGGTCGTTTTAGGGTTAAATAACGAAAACGCGTAGGTTTTTAATTCATATTCCTTCAAGACTTGATAAAGTGGTTATAATAACATTAGTTTAACTTAATAGAATATATTATAACAACATTTAACCATCATAACGATTTGATTTAAGAAAAACATAAAATTAGGGTTTCGGGTGCACGGTTTGGATCAAAAAGAGAAAACGCATGGTTTTTGAGTTTTAAAACTTTAAAAGCAGTATTTTGGTTCATATTTACATTTTAAGAGTGTAAGGAGCGGTATTGAATATCATAAATACTGGGATTGGCTTTGAAGATCAACAATGGAGGAAAACAGGTCAAAATGGGTAGAAACGCTTCGCACGCCTAGGTTTTTCTTCTTCGAGGCTTCAAGGCTTCAATCCTTCTCTTGATTATTATTCTTGGGACTTATTAGGAGCTTCTTGGGCAGATATATGTTGCTAGTATGGGTTATAGAAGAAGATGTGGGGGATGAGTTAGAATGAAGGGTGCTTGTCCCTATTTATAGTCGAAATTCACCTTGGAGCCCAAGAAACTTAATGCCCAAGTTTAGGACAGGTAGGGGATGATGTGGAGGAGCAAGGGACTGATTTGGAGAGGATAGGTAGTGAGTATGTAAGCTAGAAATCAAAGAGAAGGATGTGGATCATCCTTGTGGTGTCGCGGCTGAAGTGGAGGAAAAGAAAGAGATGTGGCCAATTTTGGACATGACCTCAAGGAGATGTTGTTAAGCCAGCTTAGGAAGGAAGTAGGAGCATCATTGAGGTGCTTGGATTGCATGGTTAAAGTTTAAAATGAGTCATTTGGAGGGAAACTATCGCTAGGGCTTATTAGGGCTCGAATTGAGTTTTTAAGCTTACAATTCGTATAATCTTGTGATATAATGATAGGTATATGTTCATAAGACTTGTATTAAGGATTATTAACAAGAATTGATAGGTGGTTCGGGTTTAAAATGGGCGAAAATGAGTAAAATAGGCCACGGGTTCATATGGTACGGGTTTAGGGTTTTCTTGGTTCTTTTTCGTGTACATTGGAGAGATAAGGGTGGATTAATGATCTTAAGGATTGTATTAAGAGCTTAGATCATAATTTGGTTAATGGTTCATGATCAAAATAGGTGAATATGAGTAAACATGTCTTGTTTTGACAATTCGGGTTTGATTAGGGTTTCTTGGTTATAATTCTCGTCATTGTTGTTATAATGATGGAATTTGATGATGGAATGTGATTGTAATGTGTAATATATGTAATTAAATCTTATTTGGTGGTGGGTTTAAATCGGATAAAGATCAATAAAACGGGTCACGTTTTTGATATAATAGCTGGTTTAGGGTTTTCTTGTAATTTCATGAAATGAGAATGAATATGGATTGTAAATGAAGTGTATGACTTGCTTGTAACTTGTACTTAATAGATTGTACAAGTTTCCTTAGAAAAACGGATGTAAAATGGCTATTTTGGATGTCGTGCATTAATGACTTGTACATTGTGCTTTAAAGGACTTGTACCTTATTTTTTTAGAGGGAAAGTATATTTAAATAAGATGTTATATTACTTGTACTTGTACTTTAGTAGCTTGTGCATTCACTTTCGATATTAACTTGACATGGAATTAGGGTTTTAGAGGTATACGATAACAGTTTAAAGCATGTCTTGATATAACGTTGCAAATGGTACATTATATGAGTAATGTACTTTGTAAAAATGATATTAAGATATTGACTTGACATGTTATGATGTTTGCTTGACATATATGTAGATAGGATTGCCATAGATAGGTTGCGTGAGCTCGTTAACTTTAGTTATACAAGTTACATTTCATATTGAGATATTGGTTATTAAGTAATGTTAATTAAAGCGTTAACTTTTCCCCTTTCAAATTGTGATCATAATTAATAATAGGTTTATTTGTATTGATGAAAATTTTGGGTTGTTTAGTACCCCATCCTCTTACAGAAATCTCGTCCTGAGATTTAGTTGAATGATAGAGTGTAAAAGTTCAGAGATTTATTCAAATGATGATAATATGAAGTAAGGGATTTGTTCGTACAAACGGATCACAGATTGAAAGAATGTTGTTTGTACGTATGCCATATACTTAAGCCTACTTATTTATAATTTGTCACTTACAAAGAGAAGCGTCCAAATCCTTGTAACTGAGAATTTATAAATTCATAGTTCAGAGATTTATAATTTAATTATTTAATGAAAAAAGCGTCCTAATTTATTTCACAGAGACGATTATATTTCATCATAACTAAGTACCATAAATATGATATTAAAAAGGTGATATACAGAAATGATATGATTTTCTCAAAATCATAGAAGGTAATGAGAAGAATAATGAGACATTAATTGCAATAATGTCTATATCTGTCGTATTTCAATGATAATAAGTGTTTCAAAGGTATGAGGGGAGTATTCAGAGTTGAACATAATAGAGTTAATGGAATTGACAAACGATGTCGAGTTTTGATATAACCAGATAACAAGTTGTAACGGAATCATCACTACTTTATTATTTCATGGATAACTTTTTCTTACATATCTTACATCATCATGTCTCGTGATGGGATTCTAGATTAAGTAATGGATGGGAAACAAGGATAATAGCTTTGTATTTTAAACTTATGAGTGTGTCCCATAAGAGTCTTCATTATATTAATTGATGGCGATCTTGCGATATCCTTCAAGGGTCATTCAAAATCAGAATTCCTATAAGCAAACAAAAGCAATCTTGGTCTCATCTGTCCCATATGCTTCTTCCGTGGTTCAAAGTATCTGTGTCACGGGACATGCATTATGTTTGGTTTTTTACTTAACTCAAAATCTCTTGGTTAAGATTATCCAACCATTACAAGGGCTTTCTTTCTTTTTCTCTCAATGGGTGGAAAAGAAAGTTTTTTATATTTAATTTATAAAATATCTTCGATTTGTTTCTCATGATGCTTCAGATGTTCCTTGATATAATTTTTTCCTATTTCAAATATTTGAGGTGGGGTAGGAGTATAGACTGAGAAAGATGGTGGTTCTAGATTATAGGCTTGCTTCCGGGATGAATTAGATAACATAGTTAAGGAAAAAGATGGGGAATGGATTTGCTTCTTAGGTGGTAATAATTCTTCAGTAACAAAGAAATATCAGGGGTCAAACAGTAGTGATGGTGGTAATACCGGAGATGGAGTTAAAATAACTGGTGGAGTAATAGGATCTGGTGGTGGAATAGGTGATTCTTTAGCATAAAATGCTTGCACGTCCTTTAAATATGGATTATTATAGAAAAGTGAGGATGTTGGTGGGATTATACCATCCCTAGAATCTTCCGAAGAGTTAAAAGAAGTGCTTCCCGATGAAGCCGAAGTATAGTTATTAATATTCATAGTGGAAAAAGCATTTTCCATATCAAATGCAAACAAAGTGATAGTAGAATGAGGGGAAGAAGACATGACCGTAATAATTCAAGTGGAAAATTAAATAGTTATTTATTTAATAATGATGTATTATCTACCATGGAAATTTCTTACACATACTATTCTTGTGCAATGGCACGGAGGACATTGATGGCAAAAGAAAAGTAGTTATAGTTAAGGTTTTAACCTTGTTCTCTATAACCATGGCGCTGATACCAATCTGTAACACCCCCATTTTTAAAATATAGCAGCGGAAGCTAATCTGGGGTATTACTTCATAGTACAACAGTCACAATCATAGAAAATGACTCAAAAGAGATGTTTTTAAAAGATACGTTATCATTCTTTAATATCTGATTTTTACAATGGCAGAGTCCTAAAATTAGAAAACATAAAATGAGAATGATAACAAGTTTTGCCATCTTCAAGTTCGTGCACTCCATGCCATAAGGTTGCTCAATTAACTGGGATAAACATGCCATTAAAAGGGTCACACTAAGGTTGAGTGTTATTCATAGGTTTTATGTTAAATAATTTGAATGCTCAATTCGATATTGGCGTAAGTGTTATACACCCTTTATATCAACAAGTAGTATTTGACCTTTAGCTCATCGATTCTGATTCCTTCAGGATTTTTTTGATACGTTATGCCCCTAGGGTGCCTTTGCCAAAACACTCGTAGTTATATTCTAATGGCTGTGTGCATTTGGATACCGGTTATAACTGGGTAGAACAACGGGGAGTCCAACCAATAGATCTATTCACCAAAATTCGCGATTACTCCGTAGTGTAATTAACGGTTCATGATATTGGGGACTTTAAGACAAAATAGTTTCTTTGTCAATAATAAAAATTAGGGATAGATTACAAGTAAATATTGCATTATGGTTTAAGAATGTATTCCTCGTGGGTTTATATAACAATTGATAGATTGATTGCGAGGCTATGTACTCACAGTTCCAGTATAGGGAAATTTGATTGATGCAAAGGCTATATGTAATGAATGTCAACGGATTTGTCACTCGAATCATGGGGTAATATGTCAAAGTCTTAGTTTGTTTGAAGTGTTTTACATTTTAATTGAATATCATCTTTGATTGATTTGTATGAGTAGTGTAATACACCGTTCGGGCCATCATAATTCAAAGGTCATTCAATAAACGTTTGAGGAGCTAGGGCACTTTAAATCATAAACCCAACAACTCAGTCAGAACGTAATACCAAGATGAAACCCCTTAATATGATGCTCACTAATATTATGGTACGATATGGATTCGGGATAGGATTTTTAAAAGCATATCGATGATGAATTATATAATAGTTATAACATAATCGATTTTAAGCGTTTTGATCAATATCTGGAAATGATAAGCACGACAAACGTTAATTAAAGTTATGTCTTATAATGTTTTGAACATATTTTTATACTTTTTCAAAATGTTACATTTTAGACCCTTAAGAATGAAAACTGGCAAAATATACCCTTGGAGTTTGCACTTTTACAAGTTTGGTCCTTCTAGTTTAAAAGATGTACAAAGTAAACCTTGCACTTTGGAAAGTGACATAATAGACCCCTATAGTTATAACATTAGAAATATGGCAAAAATAGTCCTTGTATTTATAAGTTTTCAAAAAGTTACGATATATACCCCTATGCATGAAAAACGTATGGTTCTTAGTCCAAAATCCATAATAATGATATTTTTCAATATGAAAAGTAATTTTTCAGGTTATAGCTTATTAATATAAGCTAAAATATGAAGGTTTAACGTAATGAAAGTTTAAAATAACAATTCGTTAAGCTAGAAATCAAAAGGGTCATGTTTTGGGCTAAATAATGAAATAAAGCGTAGGTTTTTTAATTCAAATTCTTCAAGTACCTTGATAAAGGGGTCTATAAGAAACATTAGTTTAACTTAATAGAATATATTATAACAACATTTAACCATTATAAAATACTATTATGATTTATGAAAAATAAACAAAAATTAGGGTTTCGGGTGCAACCGGTTTGGTGCAAAAAAGAGAAAAGCATGGTTTTTGATTTTAAACTTGTTATCCAAGCAGTATTTTTTGGATCATATGAACATTATAAGGAGTGTAGGGACGCTGGTATGAACGATCATAAAACCTGGGTTTGAGCTTTGAAGATCAACAAAGGGAGGGAAAACAGGTCGAAAAAAAAAATGGTAGTAACACTTCGTACGCCCTAGGTTTTTCTATATTCGGGGCTTCAAGCTTCAATCATTCTCTTGATTTTTATTCTTGGACTATTTGGAGTTCTTGAGCAGAATAATGTTGCTAGTATGGTTTATAGAAGGAAGATGTGGGGGATGAGTTAGATGAAGGGTGATTGTCCATATGTATTGGTCGAAATTTCTCCTTGGAGCCCAAGATACTTAATGCCAAGTTTAGGACAGGTGGGGATGTTGTTAGAGGAGCTAGGGACTGATTTGGAGAGGATAGGTAGTGAGTATGTAAGCTAGAAATCAAAGAGAAGGATGTGGATCATCCTCACTATTCCAGCAACGGAATCAGACGAAGTAATAAAGTCTAGTGTTGAGAACCTTGTCCCAATCCCAAGTGAGTTCGAGGGTATTTCCGACGATACGTGTGATGTGCCTAATTGTGATAATATTTGTGTTAATGTTGAGTCCGATTTTGTGGAATCTTTAATTAACCGTGATACTTCGATTGTTTATTCTTCTAAGATCGACCCTATTCTCGAGGAGTTCGCCGATGAAATCGCTCATATTGCTCCAATTTCACCAGGAATTGTTGAAGCCGATCCGGATGATGATACTTCGAGCGATGATGATGATTTTGAGGACATTGAGTACGTTAGCTTCGAGGAGGTGAATGATGTCGAACAAGAAGAGAAAGAGTTTGATTTAGAAGATATTCTCCAAATTCAAGACGTTATCCTTCGTGAGAGATTGTTGAAAATAAGTCATCTTATTACTAATATCGAATCTTTAAAAGACAATCCTTCTCCTATTCCAGTCACGGATAGTGATTCGTCCAATACTTTTATTTCTCATTCGGATAATTCTTTACCCGAATTCGAGTCTTTTAGCGATCATACGGAAGAGACGAGAAGTGGCAGTACCACTACTCATGCTAATTACTCTCTTCCCGAGTTTGAATCATTTCATTTCGATCCGTCATTTCCTCGACCTCCTCCGGAACCACCGGATGTTGAGAATTTAGAGCCCGAGATTAACAATTTTTATGTGCTTAATAATGATGAACCTTTTGACCCGGAGGAAGGTGAAAATGTTGTTTTTCTAAATGTTGAAGAGGACGATTCCTTCACATTTACCATCCGTACTTTTCTCCCATTTGTCACCTACCCCGAGGTTTCTCCTTTATCTTGCTCCATCGGGAGTGAAGATACGATTTTTGACCCCGGCATCTTCACTTAGAGCCGGTGGTATCTCATTTGCTCCCCCAAGGACAACTTAATTCGGGGTCGAGTCAAGCTCGTGACTCGGTTAACAAAAACAAGCATTTCTATCTTCTTATCTATTTTCTAACAACTAATGAGAGGGGGCTTGCCTTTCCTTTCTCGTGTTTCGTGTTTTGTTGGTTTGTGTTGTTTTGTCCAGGATTACCCGGATTTTGAAGACTCTCGTGCTCATGGTTTTGTCCATTTATTCGAGCTTCATATCCTCAGCTTCATTTAGGGAATCCCATATCCTAATCTTATCGATTAACCCTTAATACTTGAATTATGCCTTGAAATTAGTATGGGGGTATTAATATCACATTGAGGACAATGTGTAGTTTTAGTATGGGGGGAATCTATCGATTTGATTATGCCTGCAGCCGTTGTTCTCACGTAACCCGTTTTCCACCAAAAATATGTGATTTATATGAAAAATAGCAAAAAATTTAAATTTTTATGCATAAAAAAAGTGAAAAATGTTGTAAAAAAATAATGTAATAAGTGTTTTGGCATAAATAAAGGTGATAAGTGTTTTGACACAAATAAAGGTGAGAACGAGAAATAAATTTTGATCCGACCGGTTTTATACCTTAGCTTTCTCCTTAACTTTATATAGATTGTCTTTGCTAATCTCTTATACAAGGAGCTATAAAACGCTAGTTGATAAGTGCTTAATTACACATATCTTTTACCTCTAAAAACGAGCTTAATTAACCAAAAACAGACAAAAACTGCCAAATATATGTTTGTTTTGCATTTGTATTGTGCAGGAAGTGGATATCATCAAAAAGACAGAAAACCAAGCCAAAATGACAAAACTGAGCATGGAATGGAAAAGACTGTGCAAAATCAAGGCCAAAGTCCAAAAATGCCAAAGTCAGAGTCAATACTGAAGAATCAGCAGTCAAACCGGAGCCGGAACTGAAGAATACTATTGAATGCAATCTTAACCCATCTGATGGGCCGGGAAAGCCCAATAGTATATCTATGAAGACTGTGAAGACCAAATGGGCCCTCAATCATTTACAACAGCCCATTTGTGTGCAATTGACAAAGACTGTGAAGACTTTGAAGGCCCAATCCTAGCCCAGTTACAGCCAATCTCAGCCATTGTACACACAAAACCCACTTCATAACCTTATTGGGCTTGAAAAAGCCCAATAACCAATCCTAAACCTTATTAGGCCTTAAAAAGCCCAATAACATAAGCCCAGACACAAACCCAAGCCCAAAATCCTTTTTTATAAAACTTGAGGGACTAAAGTTGTCATTTTTTAAAGTGTTTTATAAAAGAAAAGTGGTAAAATGAAGACAAGGACTAAAACTGCCAAATGGCAGTTTTCTTTTTAGTTATAAAACAGCAGGGACCAAATTTGCAATTTGCCAAAACTCTTTTTAATTCTTTAGTTAAAAACGACAAGGACCAATTCTGTCACTTTCCAAACTTGGTTTATAACTGAATTTCGGCTTAATAAAAAATGAAAAGAGAGCCAAAGTTGAGGGACTGTTTTTGCACCATCTCCAAACATTTCGTTTAAACCCTGCAACCCACCCCTGTCGAACCCACCTTACCCGCCAAAACCATACCACCCTTTCCCACGGTTTTCTTGCAATACCACTATCCCAAGTACCCTTACAGCTCACCCCTCACCTTCTCCCACCTTACCCTGCACCTATAACCCCTTCCCACTTGCAAAACACTCAACCCCGAAAACCCTTTCAATGGCTGAGATCATGAGAAGGCATATGGAAGGCTAGGATTGCTTGGGAAGCATTGTGCACTCACAACAAACTCATCCCAAGTCCTTTGGACTGCTATAAAAGAGCCAAGACCAAGCCGAAGCAAACACACCATTTTTTTTATGTTTTTAGTTTAAATTTAATTCCAAGTCTTTCTTTTAAGCATTTAAGTGTAATTCAGTTCATTTAAAAGTTTTATGTTGTAACATCTTCAGTTTTAATAAAAGTTAAGAGTTTTTGTGATATAGCCATTGTCAAGAATTTAAAATCTTATTTAAACCCTTTTAATCTGTTTAGACTTATATAAAAACGTGTAAAAGTTGTTAAACTCAGCTTATGAACTTGTTTCACCCTTTTATTTCTTTTAAAAAGCTAAAAAGAAGCAAAAGTTATACTTAAGGGGGTGTTTGGTTTAGACCCCAAAATGGGTCATATGGGGGTTGTAATGGGTTGTAACCACTCAGCCAACTTTGGCTGAGTGTGTGGAGTTTAATAAGCCACTTTGATCAATCTTTTTAGTGTAAAAATAAGTTTTTAAGTCTCCCTTGCTTTCTGTCAAAATTTTATAAGCCACAAATTGAGCTAAACCACTTAAGCTGTGTAGACAGCTTAAGCACGTCCTGTTTTAGCTTATTTGCTTATTTCCTGTTTAATTGTGTTTCGTTAAGGCTAACAGTACTCACCTTAACTTAACAGTACTAACTTATAACTAGCAGTACTAACTTTAAGTTAGTACTGGTAGTTAATACTGGTAGTACTGTTGTTAGTACTGCTGAGTTTCCTTGCTTTTTGATGGCTTATGTTCTGAAAATAAGCTCATTTGCCACCCTTGTTCATCTGTTTGGGGTTGGTTTTAGGTAAAAAGCTCTTAAGAGTTTATTTGCATAAGCTCAAATAAGCCCTTAAGCCACTGCCTTGCATTTCCCCTGGTGCTGAGCACCTAGATTCAGCACTCCTTATCTAGCTTATTTTGTATTAAGCTCTTAGTTATTATAGCTTTTATTTATAGCTTATTACTAGTTCTTTAAGTCCCCAAAATCTCATAGCTTATCTAACCTTTTAGCTTAGCTTATTTAGGCCTTAAAGTCACCTTTTTTCTGTTTTTTGTAAACTGTCATTCTTAGCTTAATAGTTGATCAGCTTATTTTAGGGCTTATTAGATTTCCATAGTTTAATTTTAGGACTCCCCTCTCCTTATTAACTGTCCCCCATAGTTTTCTAGCTTATTTGTTGGCTTAAACACCAAAAAGAAAGAAAATTAAGCCTATAAGCTTATTAAGCTTTTGCAGTCCAAAAGCTCACTTTTTTGGCTTATTTAGACCCTTTCAGCCACTAGTCCTTTTATAAAAAATGATAAGCTCAAGCCCCTTTACAACTTTGCTTCTTTAGCTTTTTGCTAATAAGCACTTTGGACCTAGCTTGTAATCGGAGTCCACTTTAGGGACTGTTTGTGTAATTTCTTCTTTCACAGTTACCTTTGTTAGTCCCTGAGGTTAGTTAGCCTGTTACCCCGTTAGTCCTTGTGTCCTTTCACTGTTAGTCCTTTTGTTTTAACAACAGTTAGCTTTAGTTAGTTTATTTAATTTAATTAATATAAATTAGGTTTAAATCTAATTAGTTTAATTACTTTTAATTTAAACAGTAAAATTTGGGCATTTTTATATTTTTAGAATTGTTAATTTTTTCTTTATTTAATTTTATTTTTTTAGAATTTTTATAACTTTAATTTTTTGTCTTTTTCTATTTTCTTAGTTTTAACTAGTTTTTAATCTTTAAAAATTCATAAAAAATCCAAAAATTAATAAAAAAATATTTTTCTTTTTTATAAAATTTTGTTTTGTCATTTAGTGTCTAGGAAAAATATAAAATTTAGTGTAGGCTTAATTTTTCTTAAATTTCAGTCTGTAGACCCCGTTTAATCCGGTGCGTTTTTACGTTCTGTTTTGTTTTGCATTCAACGACGCTCTCGAATTAGTTCAAGTTTTTCATTTATTTTTCAATAAGTTGATTAGGATTTAATTTTGATTTTAATTTAATTTTAGCATTTATTTTCTTAATTTTTAATATTGTAAGGATTCCCGATACCGATTCTGTTCCCGTATTGTAGTACAGATCTAATTTTAGGAACTTCCCTATAACTAATTTTGTTTCCCGTAGTTTTAAGATTCCCCCCCCATTTCCTTTGCTTTTTTTCCCGTAATAAAATAAGGTTTTTATTTAATTAACTTTAGTTTTAAAATTATATCAGTGTCCCATCATATATACACCATCATTCAATTCTCATCAACCAGGAATAAATTTCAAAATGCAGCCGATCTTTGGAACATAACGACCCGAATAACTCTATCCCGGAATCTTTTTATCATAGATTCTTTCTATATATTTTAATCTCTTTGGTAGCGTTTGACCTTTTCCCTTGTTAAAAGGGCATTTTGGTTGAGATTTGCATTTTGAGTTAATTTAAGTGATATTCCTCCAACGAATCACTAGTCTAACTTGAAAAGGTCAAGAACTTTGCCCCAAGTTTCCCATAAGTGAATTTTAAAAATATGCGAAGTTCGATTTATTTTAGGCTAAGTATTCACGAGTTTCTTTATTAGAAATTTTAAATTGTGAAGAACAAGAGATGATAGAGTAGAGTATAAGTTGTGATGCTAAACATAGAAAAAGTAGGATTTCTTTAAGATCATAAGTGTTTAATTGTGGCTTTTTTCTCCCATAGCTTTTTTCACCTTATATATAATTGTATAATAAATAGAGTTTCTGCGGTTTTTTTGTTAATAATTAGTTAATCGAAGTTTTCTTAGTTCCTATTTTGTGATTATGATGAGTACACATCAGGAAATTCCTTAATTTTGGCATAATTATATGTATCACATTAATAAATATTTGCTTATTCCTGTAAAGAGCCTTAGGGTATATGGGATAATATAATTCAATAATAATCCAAGACGATAAAATGTTTGGCTGCATCTTGCCGCACCAACCGATGTTACAGCCTTCTAAAAGGTCGAGAAGTTACCGAGGTCGAAATATGTTTGCTACATCTTGTCGTAGGCGTAGGCCGATGTTGTAGCCTTGCAAAAGGACTGAGGTTTAATACTGTTGCTTTAATTTATCTTGTTCTTATTTTTGTACCATAAAGAGCCTAAGGGAATATATCAAATAATATTGGTCCATTCAAGTCTTTAAGATCCTTAGGGTATATGACATGAATGGTGCCTTGCTTAAGTAGCCTAATAAAAGCCAAATTTTGGTTGTCTCGATGTGGACTTTAATCTTAATGACTTTTGATCTTTTGAAAAGGGCTAGAAGCTAATTGTTGTGTTCTTAACCGTTACGCTTTATTTTTTGAATTTAATAAGTATCGAATGTCTTAAAGAGCCTTAGGGTATATGACATGAATGGTGCCTTGCTTAAGTAGCCTAATAAAAGCCAAATTTTAGTTGCCTCGATGTGGACTTTAATCTTGATGACATTGGTTTCTTTTGAAAAGGGCTAGAAGCTAATTATTGCGACTTTACCGTTACGCTTTATTTTTTTGGAATTAATAAGTATCAAAATAAAGTCTTAAAGAGCCTTCGGGTATATGACTTAAATAAAATCTTTAGATACAAAATTTGGAAATAAGGGAGGAAAAGTAAGTACACAATTAGTATTTATGAGTAGTGTTAGTATCATGACTTGTATTTGACAATGATCTTGTTTTTAAGCTTAGTATGGAAAAGTAAAAGTTGGGAACGATGAATTTTGCTTGTTCCATGATCCTAAGTATTATATATATATAAAAAAAAGATAAATAAATAATGTTATGAAGTGTTGAGTATGGAAAGTTATGAAAAAGCATAAAAATATAATAGAAAAATGTTGAAAATGGAAAACGGGGCGTTTCTTAACTATTGATTCTTTAATTCCTTTAGATGGGCACTTTGCTACTTTTCAAGGTGATTAGTTTGGGGGGATTGAAATTTTTAGTCTTAAGCGCGTATTTATTACATTGCGTGAGGACACAACAACACTTTAGTATGGGGGAATTTGGTATTCGCTATTTTATACATACTTTTTACCACGAAAAATGACCCCAAAAGACCAAAAACATAATAAAAGTTACAAACATATGTTGTTTTTGTGTTTGTGTATGTGCAGGTACATATATTAAAGAAATGGACATAAATAAAGACAAAGCCAGACAAATCCAAGCACGAGATTGAAAAGAGCGTGAGAAAACGAGTCCAACGATACCCTCGGATCTTGTTGGGCCAGCCGTAACCCATTTTATGGGCCAGACCAGCATATATCTTACTAGCCCATAACTTGGCCATGTTAAATTTGCAAATTTAATGAATTAATGGTGTAGGTGACGTCATGTTACGTGATCTAAAATTAATTCAAATGTGCACATGTGACCATGCACTACCAAATGGAGGATCAAATGGAAGAATGCCACGTGTTCAAGGCAAAAGAATATCTCAGTTTCAAGTTGAGGATGAAATGAAATTGATCAAGCGGCTAGAAATGACTGCGTAATTATAAAGCAAAGAATATGGGCACGTGGCAGCACTACACCGACTAGATCATTATATAAAAAAACTTGATCCGTGTGACACCGGATACATGCCAATGATTGGCTGAATGAGTACCCAATGATTGGGTCAAAATTTACAAAATCACCCCTTCTCCACCTATAAATTGTACTCGCCTCCCCTTAGTTTTTGGGGGTTAGTTAGTTTTATTTTTTTTAGTTTAGTTTAGCATTTTTAGCTTATCTTAATTTTGTATTAGCTTATTTCTATTTTTTTGCTTATTGTACTCGGATAATTTCACAAGCTTTATATTATGATGTAATAGATTTGGTTTGAAGTTGATTATAGATCTCGGTTTGCTTATTTGGTGTTTAATCTTTCAGATACTTCTTCTTTTCGTGTGCTTATCCTATAAGCTGAAATTTCGTGCTTATTTACTCATCTTATTACTTTCAAAAGCTATTAAAAAATTTATAAAATGACTCCTATAAGCCTTTTAAGCTCATTCGAATCATTTTCTAAAAGTTTTATTTACTTTTTGAAATAATAAGATCTAATAAGCTCAAGTATAGCATATAGTTGTGCTTATCTCATTTTCGTTTTAATAGAAGCTCGTATTTTCTGATAAAATTAGTTTCTAAACAGCTTATTTGGTTTAGTGTAGGCTTAAAGTTGTAGATCAAACTTTTGTATGCTCATATGCTTATTCGATTTATCATTGGAAAAACTTAAGTGCTTATTGATTCATTTAAATTTCTTGTTGCTAATCTTGCGTGCATATTCGTTTAGATTAGAACTTATTTCATTATGTTAGTTGCTTATTTAGTAAATTTAAAGATTTAATTTCATATTATAGTAAGTTTTGCTTAATTGATTAAGTTAGTTTAAGATTGGCTAGAAACTCATGCTTTTAGATTAATCTGTTTGAAAGATGAGGCTTATTTCTTTGTGTTAACTTCTACGCATGAGTTTATTGGTATTAGCCTATCTTATTTTTTTAGCTTAATCTCGTGTAGTTTGCATTTGGCTTGTATAAATTTTTATGTTTTCGTTTGGTTGAAATTAATTGGGCACGATTGGATCTGTTAAACTTCTTTAGATTTAGGGTTTGAATTGCAATTTGGGCTCATCAATTTCTTGGGCTAGCGTCTGTTTGAAACAGTTTTTATGATGCATGCAATTTGTGTTATAAATATGATTTAACTGTTAACAGTTTATATTTCCTTGTTTTAATTTTTGGTACCGGTCTACTCAAGAGGCGCGGAGCTTATGGGTTTATTTAGCTAGACCGACTTTAATTAGTTGTTTTAGTTAAATAAATCGGGTGATAATCGTTTAATTGCGGCTCTCCAATTCGGTTCCATTTTCTACCCTTTTTCAATTAATTAGTGTAGTTTTTATTTTATCATTTTATAATATTGTTTTAAAATTTGCCATGCTTAGTGTAGATTTAGTTTTGTCGTTAAATGCTATGTTTAATTTTATTATGAGTAGTGAGTAGATTTATTAGTGCTTGTTAAGTGATTAGTGAATTGGGAATTAAGTGTGGACTTATAAAAGGTTTAGAAATTAATAATTTTCCGAATTATTTAGATTTGTAATTTGATTGTTTAAAGGGCAAAATCCGGAGAATAATCAAATTACACATCTAGTAATTATTTTCTTTAGATTGTTTTCAAAATAAACCAACGTTGTGAGAAAATTATCTTTTCTAAAGATTATAATTCGTTAATAAACCTAAGTTCACACTTGATGAACTTTTCACGTCACTTAGCAAGCATATTTGTCATTTATATCTTTTAGATTAATTTTAGTATAATCTTGTAGTTTTAAATCTTAGAATTAATATTAGTTTAATTTTTAGTTTAAAATAGTAGATTTAGAAAATCAAATCCAAAACTTTTATGACAATCAAGCTCGAATTACAACTTGAACGTAGATCTCCATTCACCTCTCGCCGAGGAAACGACCCGGAAGGTTTTTGATAATTGCTTTGGTCAAAAGCGAATTTCTTAACCCGACGGAAATACTATACTATACTATAATTGTTTCTATCCTTATTATTACGTATCTATATATTATAATATATATTTACTACGTATTGATTTGGACGGATCAGTTTTTGGCGCCGTTGCCGGGGAGAGGTGTAGCGATTTCTACGGGATTGTTCGTGTTCGTGCCTTGAAGATCCTTTCTTCGGAAAGTTTATTTTCGTACTTATTAATATAAAAATCCAAAAATATTTTTTCTTCTTATTATTTTTCTTTTTCCTATATAAATATTAAAAAACCCAAAAATATTTTTCTTTTATCTTAAAAACAAAAATCCAAAAATATTTTTATTTCCATTTTATTTTCTTTTATAAAAATCCAAATATATATATATATATATTTTCTTTCTTATTTTAATTTTTATTTCGTATGTATTATTTGAAAAAGCTATAAATATTCTTCTTTATCTTCTTATCCGTTTAATTCTTTCTCTCATCCTCTAAATCATTTAATTCTTCCACATGTCATATAACGGACTTAGTTGCTATTTATGCGGTGATCCGTTAGATGGTATACTTTGTCGACGATGCTCGTGCGGTTGGTGTGGAAACAAGCTTGATAATGGATTTTGTTCGTATTGCGCTTCTGAAGTTGGAAATTCATTCACTTATGATCCAAACCCGAATTCTTTCGATAATTCTCCAAATTTTTCTTACCTACCTCCACAGCCCCAGTTCGAGACATATTCGTGCGAGTTATGTGGGAACGATTTTCACTACGGTTATGATTGTCCATTACAAGTCCCGCTCGTCTATGAGCCGGAACCGTGTTACAATCAAAACTTTAGTGATAATTATTATCTACAAAATTCACCAAGTCTTTCTCAACAATATCTTTGTTGTGCTAATTGTGGGGGTCTTCACTATGATTATCAATGTCAATCGATTAATGAAACTTACTATGAACCTGATCCGAGTTATGATTCTTCCGGTTTTGACCAACCACAACCCCCGCAAGACTTCGTCGATAGTCAAGGAATTCTACAAGCCCTTAATAAAATGCAAGAAGAACTAGAAGAAATAAAACAAGATCGAAGAAAGAAAAAAGAGGATATGAGTATCGAGGAAATGAGGCATGAGCAGCAATTGGTTGATTACAAAATGAAAGATATCACGAATGATTTGGGTTATAAAAGATTTCGAGACGAGAAGATTGATGAAGAATATGAGAGAGATTGTGAGACTAGAATTCGAAAACTTAAGCAAGATTTTAATGAATGGGACAGCGAAGTTCAAAAAAAGGAGCAAGCTTACAATGAAGAAAGGTATTCTGCTGCCCGTCGTCGCATGCTTTCTATTCCTTTTGTCGCTCGATATTCTACATCTAAAACATTTCGATCCATCATTTCCTCGTCCTCCTCCGGAACCACCAGATGTTGAGATTTGCTTATATTTTGAGCCCGATGCTCCCATGATTGATAATTTTAATGAGCTTAATGATGACCAAAGGGGAAGTGAGATTGATTTTTCTGAAGATGACGATTCCTTCACATTTGTTATCTGGACTTTTCTCCCATTTCTCACCTACCCCGAGGCCTCTCCTTTATCTTGCTCCACCGGGAGTGAAGATACGATCTTTGACCCCGACATCTCCACTTAGAGTTGGTGGCTTCTCATCGGGATGGAACTTTCATGTGCTTTAATGTTTATCCGAACATTAATGAAAGCCCGATTGAGATTTTCTTTTCCATTTGCTCCCCCAAGGACAAATTAATTCGGGGTCGAGTCAAGCTCGTGACTCGGTTAACAAAAACAAGCATTTCTATCTTCTTATCTATTTTCTAACAACTAATGAGAGGGGCCTTGCCTTTCCTATCTCGTGTTTCGTGTTTTGTTGGTTTGTGTTGTTTTATCTAGGATTACCTGGATTTTGAAGACTCCCGTGCTCTTGGTTTTGTCCATTTATTCAAGCTTTATATCCTCAGCTTCATTTAAGGGATCCCATATCCTAATCTTATCGAATAACCCCGTTATGCTTGAATTATGCTTTGAAATTAGTATGGGGGTATTAATATCACATTGAGGACAACGTGTAGTTTTAGTATGGGGGGATCTTCGATTTTGACTATGCCTGCAGCCGTTGTTCTCACGTAACCTGTTTTTTCACCAAAAATATATGATTTATATGAAAATTAGCAAAAATTTTAAATTTTTATGCATAAAAAAAGTGAAAAATGTTGTAAAAAAAATAATAATAAAAAAAATAATGTAATAAGTGTTTTGTCACAAATAAAGGTGAGAACGAGAAATAAATTTTGACTCGATCGGTTTTAAACCTTAGCTTTTTCCTTAACAATTAACGATGATAGTTTGTGCTAGTCTCAAGTAGATTTTAAACATGCTAGACTTGATTTGTTATTAACGTAAA